>NNCF01126858.1:5148-40169 GCA_002313205.1 Laupala kohalensis | reverse complement strand
GGACATCACCATCTCAGATTTTGATAAGTTTGGAAGAGAGGTAGCCATCTTATAGACTAATAAAAATAATAAGAATTGTTTCTATAATTCTTATTTATAATCCTGTAATTAAATATGGTAATTTTTTCTGTAGTATATTATAGAAAAGCTCATTAAGTAAGCTGTAAAATGACACCTCTCCCAGCTCACTTATCTCAACTAGGAGAGATTCTAGAGCAATTCAAAAGTTTAGTGTAGAGCCTTTTTGGTGTGTTTTATTTAAACATTATATTGTTGTAAATTCCAAAAAGATTGAAATAGTGCAACAATACTTGGTGTTTTTATCGGTCTATGTTGATTTGACATGGAATGACCCATAAGTGTTGTGATGTATACTGGGTAATCATAATTTGTAAGAATATGATTTGCTCTAATATAAGTATCACACAGCTGTTGTTTGGTAAATGACTCCTGGAACCACCAATTTATAATTTCTAAATCCAAGGTATTAAGGGTATAAACAGTTACTAATCCTGTCACCTTTTTAATGAAATTTATCAGTGTGTAATTCATTGGTAGGGACACCATTTTATCAAGTTGAAATGTTCAATGTTTTGTCATTACATCACAGATGTGATAAAAAATTAATTAAAACTGCAATTTAAAAAAAATGATGGTCATTGTCGAAGATGCAGGGCTAGGAAATTTTACAGTTCTTGGCAACTAGATTGTGATTCATGTTTATTTTTAATGTAGTGTAATTTCAGTTCAAGCTCATTGTACATGATGTTTTATTGTCTGCTTGTTGAGACATGGGACCATACGGAAACTCAAGATTTCTTCAGTAAAGAATAAGAGAAAACTTATTTCAGCTATGTTTGGATAATGTTTTGGTACATTTCATGAGCCAGTTCTCAGGAATGAAAGAGGAAGTGACCATTTCAAAGACATGTAGAAAAACTTGGGGTAAATTCTTAATTGCTGCTTAATTGAAGTTTTTGAAGAATGTGAAGAATTGAACTGTGTATAATTTACAAGTTTTGAAAGCTGTTGACTGATGCGTTTTTTATTATTGAAGTGTCAGAAGTTTCTACTCTCTTGTTAGTATTGTTATCCTTTTTTCCTTACTTTCCCAGAATTGGGGTTGTAATGGCAACTATCTGGCTCACCAGGCATTTGTCTTCTTCTTCTTCTTTGCGAATGGGTCGCTTTAGACCACACGGAATCAACACTTATTGGCCTTCTTTTTACCCCAATTCCTCATACACCATGAATGGGTCTGTTTTCTTTGCTCAGATCAAATATTTTTTTATGGTTGTTTTCTTTTCCTCCTCGAAACTCCGTGATTTAGAAATTTTTCTAATTATTTCACTATCTTGTAAATTTGGAGATCCTAATTCTTAAGGGTCCTTTTCTGTTTGTTTGTACCAATTCGTCCTGGTGATTTTATTTTTCAATAAGGTGTGAATCTGGTGTGTTAGCCTTTTGGGATCCAGTCTTTCTAAATGCCCCATAAATTGGATTCTTTGGGTTTGTATTGTATCTGTAATTTTGGGAATTTGTTTGTAAATTTCCTCATTTAATTCTGGTAAATTATTTCATTCTTTATTTCAGGACCAAGGATTTTTCTCATAATATTGAGTTCTTTAACTTCTAACTTGTTTTAATGTTCTATGTTAGAGGTTACGTGTTTCTGATTCATAAAGTGCTTCTGGTTTGTGAATTGTGTATTCTGTTTAATATTTTGCAAGTTGTACTTGCATTGTGGAGCTTTCAATTTGAATTTTCTTTTTTCCGGAAAAATATATAAAGAAAATTTTTGGGACAGTGATCAGAATCTAAGTCTTCTCCTCTAAGGACTTTGAGTTTCATAATTTCTGCTGTTTACACTGGATATCATGACATGATCCGGTTGGGACAAGCTTTGTTTTGGAAGGGTTTTTTCTTAAAGAAAGTTGACTTGATGAACAAGCCATGGCTTCTGCTGAGTTGAGTGTGTCGCATGCCATTGCAGTTTGTTTGTTTGTTTATGTCCTGACTATGTGCCAACCCGGGCATTTGAAATATTCGACTGACAATTTTTCTCATTTATATTGTTAAATTTTGTATTTGAATTGTCCATGGACCATAAAATACCTAAAACTACAATTTTCAGCAGAGCTATGAACACCATTGATTCTTGATTTGGTAAGCATACCATTGATTTTGAATTTACTAAATTACTTGATTGACCAACAAAATTCCCACCCATTGAGCATCTTTAAATATGAGAAATATGAACGGGTTATCCTGGAAAAGTATATTTATAATAGGTTACATACTTCACCAATTGATTTTAATACATACCCTCTTACTCTTAAGTGTTTGTTTAAGTTTTGGTCATAGGTGGTGTTACTCTTAAATTGGGCCTAGCTTAAGTTAGTTTTACATTTTATTATTTTACAAATTCTTCTTCATAGAAAGGTATTTTGGTTTCACAATTATAGTATTTTTTAATACTAGTTAAACTACTAAATTTGTTCCTTGTGCCCAATATTTGATTGATTAAGTTCCCTTTTGCCCCATCCTTCAGCAGCATTTGGTTCCAGGTATGTCTAGTATTGGATTGGTATATGAGTATATAATTAAACTAGCAGGGAACCCGCTGCTCTGCTCGCGTGAATTCTGTAATATGTCTCCAATTCTTTTTTTTGTCATATCTTCATTGGTATCCACTAAGAATGTTATCCATTAATGTTTTATAGTATTAGTGAGTACCCTCTATCCCTTATTTACAGTGAACTCATTCAAAAAGAAAGTTTTTAGAAGACAATAATCTCCCCCCTTAGGGGTGAATTTTTGTAAAATACAAGTCACTGCTGTTGTAGTTTTTGATGAATACCCTGATTCAAAAACAAGTTTTAAGTACATGGAGTGCTTGAGGAAGTCAAGCAAAAAAAATTCCATTGGTCTAAATGTCAGTGACACAATGGTACCCAAAGAAACACAGGAAAACATCAACTGCCAATTCAAGGAACAAATGTCAACTGATTTCCAAGTTGACTTTAAAATTCAAGGAATTCATTTTCTACAAACAAGCACAGGGTGATGCAGATAGGCTGAAAGTGGTCACTGGAAATAGCCTGGCACCTTATCATGACAGTGACAGTTGTGGGAGAAGATATAGATCTTCTGGTTATCATGGTAGAATTGTGTACTCCTGACAACATATACTTCTTGAAGTCAGGGAAAGGAAAAGTTATTTCAATGTTATACCACCCTCCAAGTGCTATTGATAAAAATCTTGCTGATCACGTGTTATTTCTACACGCTATTAGTGGTTGTGACACTAGATGACAAATGTCGGTTCGGTACCGTAAGTTCCTTGGCACCCCAACATCTTTCCTTCCCAATCCCTTACCCAAGTCCAACGGTTAGGTGGAAGAGCAGACCTCACGGCCTCAACCTCGCCAAAAGGCATTAAATAAATACATCCGTTCTGTTCAACTGCAGTAAAGTAAAATTTATTAACACGCTAAAGAAGAACCCTGTTCCTGGACCCACGATCAAGGCGTTTACGGACCCTGAAGCCGATCTTGAGGTAATTGTCAATGTAGGAGAACAATTTCTCGTCACTTTGTATGGGTCTGGCAAATACCGTACGTCATTGAACAATTGAGGTAAAACAATACGTAACTTCGGCATATGGTGACGTCCAATACTGACTCACTCTCCCTACTGAAGCAGCAGCACGACAACATTCACTGAGAGTATCTGATGGGTGCAAAAATGGCTTGAAAATGAAAAAAAACTTAATATTTGGGCTGGACACTAAAGAACAATAATCTGATACCAATCACCACCTTGGAATACCCCGCACCCGACAAACTTCTCCAGTTGATATCCTGTAAATGCAAGAAGGATTGCAAAGGGAGTTGTGGGGAGTGTAGAAAGGCTGGTTTATTCTGTTCTATACTGTGTGAAAAATGAGAAGGAACATACGCCAACACCGACAAATATTATGCCTATGAAGACGGTGACATCAACTATGGCTGTCGTAATGCAAGGTATTTTAATTACTGAATGTATAATAAAAAATATAACTACTCAACCTCAATAATTATGATCTCTTTAATGTTTAAGATGAGAATCCAGGACCGTCTCCAGTCGAACATTATCAACCATATGAAGATGATGAGAATCCCGGGCCTTCCAGTGCCAAGCGTCTTCGACCAAACTGAATAATTTATATATTCATTATATAATTATGAATATACTGCATTGTAGATTAAGTAGTTAAATTGTTGGAAGTATTTTGGAAGTAGTGCATGAAAACACAATTTGTTATCGTAAATTTAGGAGCGGATTCTATTCCAATAATATTCCAAAAGTGCGTTTCTGTTCCAAAATAGAACGTATACATCTTAAATTCGCCTGAGCATGTGCTCAGTAAAAACTATATTACGATCTAATTATATAATAAAATAGTTGCATGTATTAAAATATGGAAATATTGCGTCACATCATACGTTCTAGCAGAACAAGTTTTCAGAAAAAGCAATAGAAAATAACAGTATCTGAAGATATAAAATTTTCTTCAAAATTAATCAATTACTTTAATTATTTAGTTTATATATATATATATATATATATATATATATATATATATAAAAGTCATTTAAATTATGTTGCATTACTTCAAATAGGATATTGTGAAAGTAGAACTCACGCTGAGGTGTTCTTAGCATAGCGGCTGCGTCCGATATACACTCCCCTTTTTAGCGCACTCTGACTGTTGACTTACATCTAAACTGTCCATCAGACGAAAAAGACTACTAATTTGAAGGAGATTAAATGTATTTATTTTTGTCTTGGACAATATTCTCTAAAAGTGTGTAATTTTCGAGTTGTAAGCATACAACATTAGAAAAACTGGTTTTGGTGACCATTTTCAAATTTTTGTCAAAATTCACCACGCTCTAGCGCGATATTTATTCATCAGACAATAAAAAAACTATATAGGCTTAATTTATAGGAAATTTAATGCACAATAATTTTCCATCCACATTCTTTTCTCCAAAAGCACGTACTTTTCAAGTTATAAACAAAGAACTAAAAAAGTGCGATTTTTTCGAAATTTTCTGGCTTTTTCTCAAAACGCACTGTGTTTACGAGGTGGCAGAGTTAACATTCGGATTCAGCATCCCCGAAAAGAATCGACTAAGAAAATAACTTGTATATTTTTGTATCCTGGATTGGCCTCTTTCATTCCCCTGGTTACTGGACTATCTGATAATATTTAAAACTATTAAAAAATCACTATGGGGGGTTCGAAAAATCGAGTGTTTTTTCGAAGTTTAGAATATTTAATAGTTAATGAATAAATATACGTTTAAAAATAGCATATAGTAAAATAAAAATCTTAACGAAGTAGTATTAACTTTTAAACTTAACGGACATTTTAACATGATAAATAATTTCAATGCATTTTCGAAACTGATGAGTAAATCGTAAAAAGTCATGCTGGGCAGAGATCTGAACCGCTGAATAAGCAGACGCGGGCGTGGGATACGGGTCGGGGGTCATCTCATGTTTATCAAAGGACCGAGAGACTCATCGCCTTCGCGTGAACGTAGAAGTGACAGCAGATACCTGCCACTCTATCTTGCAATGGTAAGGTTACTCAACTGGCGACCGATCTAGAAAACAGAGTTGCACTGAAGATTCATTACTTTGCCTCTAGTGTATAAGTTTACTTTGCATGATCAAGGTCGGAGCTGAATTTTGTATCTCGTCTCTTTTTCCCATGTATCGCCGTTCGGGATCATACGTGGTTTTGTATTAGTGCTTTATCCGATTTGTGAGGAATTAATCAATATTTCTGTGTTGACAATAGTTTTTGCGTTTCTTGTGAGTCATAAACTCTTACATATGACAAGTGGATAGAACTTTGCAAAAAAAAAAATTGTTTTTAAATTTAAAAATTAATATCTTATGCGATGCAACGGTAGTGGATCTTCTGAGCCGTAGTCTCATAAAGCGTCAAGCGCTGATCAAGCGTTACAGCGTGCGGTTTAAGGTAAGAAGAGATGTGAAAGAATAACTGTCGTTTCTCGAATTGTTCATTGGTATTGGCTTCTTTAATACAAATTTTGTTCAAGAATATTTGCAGTCACGCACGCACACCTATATTTGTTACAAATTATGTAACATTTTTCTTGAGGATTTTCATGGCCTACGTTTCTTAAACAGTGTGTGTCAAATCTGTTAATTGCCTCTTCCTCTTGCATTATATATCTTACAAATGAAGTGGCGGAAATGTATGCAAGGTGCTTATCCAGTGAAATAATTCGATGTAACGTAAGAAACATCGAAATCTTAGTTTAGTACATATGAATCTTAATATATAGGGAATCTATGTTTCTTTGAAAATTTTAAAATTCAAACTCTATTCTACTCTCCTAATTTTTAGCTGCTGAAATATAAATTAAACCCTAATTATGCATTGTAATCTCATTTAATTTTATCCTTTATCAGTAAAATGGATATAGATGATGAACATTCTTTTTTACTTTCTCATACTCGTGGTCCAGAGACAGTATTGTAACAAAAAAAAAATTGCGAGATTTTGATGAAAATTTTCGTTTTTAGTGTCTCTGATACCGAAAGTTTCTTTTAACATGACATGCGTAGTACCGTGCAACCTGTAAAATATCGGAAGGTGGCTGGCCTCCTTCACTGAAACCACTTCTTCGTTCCCAAACGTCTAGACCCAGAGTTGCTCTCAGACACATAATCTTTCGCTCAAACCAACATGGTTACTCTTTGCGGTCGTAATGATTCGCCTACTGGATATTTCTTAGCGCAATCTACTTTTTACCGCGCATGTAAAAGAACAAAAATTAGTTTTCTTTTGAATTCTGCGCAAAATTTCAAGAAAAATAGTACCAAACAATAATCAATCAAGCAATCATTTTCCTGGACGCAAAAAATTAAACTGCTGTTGTCAACATCGATATAGGATGCATGAAAATCGTTACTTTTTTCTTTGTAAAGTTAGTTTGCGTACTATATAGATAAGAGTCTTAAAAGTGTATGAGAAAGCGTGTGCATTGGTTCTACGACAAGTTTTCATATGGAGTTAGGGTAAATAAGAGGGGTAAAGTTGTAAAATATTTCTAAATTTTTGGAATATGATTAGAAAGTGAGTCAAAGGGAAGGGGGGGGTATTTCTTTTTTTTAAGGGGAGGCGGAGTCTCACTAATCTACCGGAGGGGGGTCTGCGTCATAGGGTTTAGGGGTGGGTGGGCACCTCTGTTTATATGCTATCAAACCTATGTTCACATTCCTGTAACCCCTCCCATAAACAAATCCTGTTGCGCCCCTGGTATAGTCTAGCTACCCTCTGAAAAGTTTCCAAATTTGGGTGAACTGCCAACCTACTCAATTGATTCCCCCTATGTCGTATACTACTCGACTTAGTGATATTTTCATCTTATATGTTATATTCACTACCACCAAACTTGACGAAATAACTTTAAGATCCTGTACTTAAAATATCTTTTTTATCCTTTGTAGTGTAACACAAAATTAACATTCCTATTTATAAAAATACATTGCGTAAATTATCCAAGAAATCTTAACTTATTAATCTTCTTTCAACGCAATTAATTTTACGGTAGTTTCTTTGATGTTTCCATAGCGTTGGTACACCCGTATGGTATGTGTAAGTGCTACCAAACGATGATTTTAATATCAAACGACAATCACAGACAGTCCAAGTCTTAACGAGTGTGGGGTTTTTGATCTAAAATATTGATGGTGGCTGCCCTGAAACACCACTCGAGTCTGACATCTTTGTTTTTTTAGTGTCCAAACTCTAGGTAATTTGAGTATAGTTCAACTCATAGTCTCGATAATTGAGTATAGTCTCGATAAACTTTCGTCTCATAGTCTCGATAAACTCTCGATAATTTGAGTATAGTTCAAGCACAACTATGTACGGGTGCGCTGCGTTTGCGCTGCGATAGAATGCGATATAGAGCCGGTTAGACGGACATGTGAACCAGCCCTTACCGTCTAACAATGAAATTACGGCTACTAAGATGGCGGACAGAAGTTACTTATACTGGACGTTTACCCAGTTCGAGTAGCGACTGAGAGTCGCGATATGGTTAACTTAAATTCGGGACGTGTCTATTTTCGAATTGCCCCCTTTAACAATCGAATTGCCCCCCTCTGTGAAGTGTGGGGGCCCCACGTTACACTGGTTTAGACTGTTGATGTAGAATTAAATTTTCATCTCAAATTCAATATTTTTAATATTAAAATTTATATATGTTACTTACTTAAGTAACAACCTCACAAATAGTCACGTTGATAATCTTAATTCCCAATTAAGCAAACTGTGTTACGCATTCCGAATCTTAGTTAACGTAGTTACTCCTATTTCCCGTTGCGTATATTTTGCCAACGTTTACTCCCGTTTACGTTACGGCATTATCTTCTGGGGCAGTTCAGGTCAGAGCATTCAAACTTTCAGAATTCAGAAGAGAATAGTTCGGATAATTTGTAAATCTTACCCCCGAAACACTTGTAAACTTTTATTTAAGGAATTAAATATCATAAAACTTCCCTGCTTTTATATTTATGAAACGGTCATATTTGTTAAGACCGAATTACTGAGTGCTACCCTTGCTTCATACGAAACTGTGTCGTTCACGAACACAATACTCGCAATAGTAATAATATTCATCGTCCTAGAGTGTCTACCACTCTTTTGCCAAATAGAACCATATCATTCGGGAATCGTTCTATATAATTCCCTGCCCAAAAATATAAAAGATATTATGAAATTGAATGTCTTCCAATCAGCGGTTAAAAGCTACCTCCTGCACCAGTGTTTCTACAATGTAAAAGAATTTATTGATTTTAATAAAAGTTAAATTCGTCTTGTACTTTATCACGCCATTGCTGTAATACTTTTAAAATAACTTATAACAATTTCAAAAACTATTTTCTTGCATGATTGTGTTGTCTTATGGCTCATATTAATTTAGTTTTATATGTACTCAACTTTGGCGCGGTTATGTACATAAATTCTGTAGCCCCATCCTAGCCCGGGTTTTGCTCCGATTTTTCTTCGGGTAGAGGCGGATTTCTTATACAGGTTCTCTAGGCTTTGTCTAGGAGCGCGTTTATTGAAACAAGAAATCGTGAATTTAGTGTTATTTCAATTCTTATGATGTTTAAACACTATACTCAGAATAATCAATAGTTCGATTGTAATTCGTACATGTAAAATAAATTTTTTGTATTAAATCACAAACATGTTGATACACTATTAGAATTATAACTCGTAGTTAATTTTTTATCTTATCTAGGCATTTTTGCTGAAATTTTTCAATCTGCCTCTGCGTTAGGGCCCTTGATCGGAGTTGATGGAATGGTCCCTTGCTTGCTTCCGGAGAGTAGATTAGTTTATTGTCCTCCACGTGGTCATATGCAGTTTGTACTGCTTTTTTGACAAATAATTGAAATAAACATGTTAAGTGCATTAATATTTTTATTTCTTCTCTTTATAAGTTCGTCTTTCTCTCCAAACCATGCTTTTGCACCTACACTTCTGCTCTGCATGCTTTAATTGTAACTTTCAGTGCAGAACCATTGCAAGTCCATTTCATTGTAATGTTTTGTAAAAATTGCTTAATAATGTCATCTTAACTAGAATTTTTTGACTTTTACAAGTTATGTTTTCTACTTACATAAGTATGTATTTCACAAATCAAAGTATTGAGTACATACATATTTTTATTTGTCATTGTTACAAATTTCTTTTTTTCTCCGAGCAATGTTTTTGTACTTACACCACCTCTGCTGTGCACGCTTCATATAATCTTAATAGCAGTGTCATTATTTATTTTCTTTAGACTCATTCTAAACCATAATGTACTTGCCCGATGATTACGGCACCGCATGCCGAACGCCAGGGGGCAAGGTTACCCTCGGGTCGAAGGCCGCCCTGCACTCGAGGAGCACACGCTCTTGATCCTCCGCAAACATTAGAACGCTTCTTCCGGGTGACGCCCACGCACGATGCACCTGCGAGACGCGGACGACAATGAAGAAGGGACGGGATGACTAGCTATATGAGCAGGTGATCGCTGAAGAGACTACACACTTCTTTTTCTGTTTCTCATTCGATGTCATCACAATGAAGAAGTAGTACGATTTGAAAGCTCTTCCGGGCTGAGGGTGATCTTTGGTCTTCACTTTTATAACTTTCTTTGTATACGTTTCGACGTAATTACTCGTAATTTTGTCTCTTCGTTTTTAAGGTTGATGCAGACGCAATCCTTGATTAACTCTTATTTAATGCGATCAATGTTATAACATTGGCGTAAAGAAGATTTGATAAATAAATAAACTTTATTGTCAAAAAAGCAATTGCAAACAACGTGTGACCACATGGGGATAATAAACTAAGTTACTCTCCGGAAACAAGCAAGGGACCATCCCATCAATTCCAATCAAGGGCCCAAAGGCAGTGGTGGATTTAATACTAATAAAAAAAATCAATTACATACTGTTATCAATTTATTATTCCAAAATGAATCGAAGTTATAATATGCAGTCAAAATTCTAGATTAATAAAAACAAAAGTATTAAATGACATTCCCGTCTGTGAAAAATCCGCCACTGCCCGGAGAAAAATTCGGCCAGGATGGGGCTACAGAGATAAAGTATACAACCGTGCCAAGGTTGTGTACAGTTAGAAATGAACTATTATAAATAAAAAGGATAAAAAACAATCATGAAAAACATATTTTTTATTAATATTATTGTAGTATTTGTAAATGGGAAATGTAGCGTGCTATTGATGCTTACACACATGGAGCGATAGGAGGTAGGAGTTGGGTGGTAGGCTATTGTTAGTAGGTTGGCAGCTTAGCTGGGTTTACCAATAACTTGGCCCACGTGGAAGGATTAGTAGGAGTTGATAGTAATAGTTTGAGTTAGAAGGTGGGTAGAGCAAGGAGGGTTTGCTTTCAAGTAGTCACCGCTATGTGAACTGGGACATTAGTATGAAATTTTTTCTGGGTCCACTAGGAATTGAACCCCTGATGACTTGGTGATGAGCTAGAACGCTACCTCCAGAGCCACGGGGGGCTAAAAGGAATATAATTAGTATCTAGAGTACAATAACAATGGCGACAAAGTACAAATGAAATTAACATCACTTACAGTATCTGAAATAATATAGAATATAATATTTATTGGTAAATTGAATCTCTTATTAACTCCTTTTATTAAAATCAGTAAATTCGTTCACATTCCGAAAGAAATAGAGCATTACAAAACGTTTAACCACTGATTTGAAGATATTCAATTTAATATCTTTTATATTTTTGGAAGGGAATTATTCAAAATTATTCCTGAATTAAAGGGGCCATTTTGGTAAAGAATGGTTGACACACCAGGTCGATGAATATTAGTCTTATTACCTGTGTTGTTCTCGTGAACTAGACTGTTTCTTCTAAATCAGGGGTGGGATTTTAATAACTGTCTTAACAAACACGACTACTTCATAAATGTATATGCAAGGGAGGGAGAATATTTTATTATCTAAATAAAGGTTTACATGCATTTCGGGAGTGAGATTTACAGATAATCCGACCTATCGTCTTTTGGATTCTAAAAGTTTGAAAGCTCTGAGTGGATTGACCCCAGAAGATAATGCAGTATCGTAAATGAGAGTAAACATTTGCAAAATACACGCAGCGAGAAACGTGTTGACTTACAACGTTGACTAGAATTCGGAATGTATAACACAATTTGCTTCGATTGGAATTCAGATTATCAATGTGACAATTGCATTTGAGATTGTCCTGAATATGGAACCCTAAAATTTGTTTACATTGACAGTTTTTATTTGAGTTCTGTTTATCGAAAGTGATTGAGGAGGAAGAGATTTTGTTACGCTATTGCGTAATGACATGAATACTTTTTCATCACTATTAACAATGAGATGATATGAATGAAAACAAGACGAGAGTTTAGATTTAACTTTTTACGCGTTGACGTTTACATAGTAAATTAGTGTCATTAGCAAAGAGCACCATTTTGCAACTAGGTGTGGTGTTTACCATACTTACGTACAATAAAAATATAGGGCCTAAAATTGAACCTTGAAGAACTCCGCAAGTACGTGACTTTGTTTCTGAAAGGAAATGTTTTCAACAAGGGAAATTTCGACTTGCTGATGCCTATATTTGAAGTAGGAAGTTAGCCATTGAATAGGCAATCCACTAATGCAGTATGCATGCAGCTTTGACAGAAGAATTTCGTAATCGATTACATCGAATGCTTTCGATAAATCATGAAAAATACCTGGAGGATTATCTCCAATGCCAAGAAAAATGGTTACATCATTAAAAAAGAGAATATGGCGCAGTTAGTAGAAAGGGATTTCCTGATACCGTGGTGATCGTTTGAGAGAACAATATTATGCGATACGAAGTCTCTAAGTTGCTTATAGAAGTTTTTTCAAGGACTTTTGAGAAGTTGGCAATAAGGATATGGGTCGATAGTTTCCAACATCACTTTTATTTCTTTTCTTGTGTAATGGTTTCACTGTAGCTTTCTTAAATATGTCAGAATGCACACATTCTGACAAAGCTATTGAAAATATGAGTGAGTGGATTTAATATAACGAGGGAGGAATATTTTACTATAAATTCAGGTATGTATTACTGTTGAAAATGTATTTTTTAATGAATTGATGGCATAACTTCACTAGCGTTTGTTTCGGAAGTGAACATAGAATGTAACACGTGTGTGGATGTATTTGGTGGACATTGATATTTAGTTACTGATTTCGATATTTCACCTACTTATGAGAAAAATGAATTAAATAAATTTGCGATGTCCTTTGGATTTGATACCATTTTACCACCGTCTAGTAGGGAAATGTTTTGTTTGCAATTTTCTGAAGGGGACATGTAATTTTTCACAAATTGGTTTGGTCTGATTGTTCAATTTTAGTGTCTATCATTCTCCATTACTTTAGCTACATAGACCACCTATCTATGAAAGGATTTATTTTTACGGAAATAATCATGAAATTCGGTTTGTTGTTTATTGGGTTTCGAAAGATAACACAAATGACGTTTGTTTTTGGAAGAAATTCTTGTCCTTCGGGTTCTCCATGCGTTGTGATTCTTTACTTTAACTTCTTATGGAAAAGTTTGAGTCGTAATAGCTCAAGAATACTGAAAAACATCATTGAATTTATCGTTGATGTTGTTTTCATAACTATACACATCGTTCTATGTTTCCTGATGTAACAAATTTGTAAAAATGATTTTTTTTGTAAATCGTCTAGAAAGCTTGTACAGGATTTTAAGTGGGTTTAATTTATCTTAAATAGTCAATATTCGGGCATAGTGATCACTGTATTCCGCGTTAAATACTTTAGAAGTATATGATAGCCTGATGTTTACAATTATCTGTTCTAGCATTGTTTAAGATGAGCATGAAATGCGAGTGGGAACAAGATTATTGTAATAACTTTGGGTCAGGTGAAAATGGTGACGATTCGGGAATATAACCCGGGACTCCTTGTTTGATCGCAGGGGTGTTAACCACTACACCACCGGTTCGACTTCCACAACTGTACACCATTTCAACCCAGACCTAAACCCCAGAAGACCTGAGACACATCCCCATACAGGAGATAAGTGAACCAGGCGGCACACAATGCTTCACTTTACTACCGGTTTCACACATACCTACGTGTTTAGGTTCGTTATGTACATATTTCTTTCGTGAACCGTGCACGTGGAGAAATATGTGATAACTTTCGGTCAGGTGAAAATTATTATGAAAGACATTTTATTTTCTCGAGATATGCAATTGAGTTAAGAGAATTTGAGTGTAATTATCATTCGAGCATCATATATAATTCTTGACCGCAAGTTATAACCGAGTTTTGGGGCGGTAGGAGGCGCGGAAGGAGCAGATGAAACGGGTTTAGACGAGAGAGGTGAGATGACAGGGGTGGAGACAGGTCAGAGACGAGAGAAAGAAAGGGAATAGGGAGAGATGGAGAAAGTGACGAGGTAGCAATTGGGGTGGGTGGTGGTTTAGTTGTAGGTGAAGGGACACGTGGAGGAAGTGAAGTAATGTATGTAGCTAAGAGAGAAAGGAATCGTTGTTTCCCAGACGGTCTCAGGTGTAAAGTTTGTTGGGTTAAGTCCTTGGCAGAATGATGGGACTGCAGATTTACGAATGTGATGATTGTGTCTGTGAGGATCTCTCTTGCAGCAATGTTTGCGTTGTTAATTTCGTTGTTCAAGTGTGGCATGTTGTAGCGTGGAGGCAGGCGAGAAAGAATGATGTTAGTGCGTTGGGTGATCTTTTTGGGTTTTTGAATGTGTTCACTAAGGTTGAGTGACCTTCCAGATTTATATTATTCTGCCCACCAACAATTATTACGGTGTCCCGCTTTGTGATTATTTTTGTGTGAGTATCGAACTCTCTATTAACTTCAGTCAAACGAGCGTTTGGCTTGAAGAAACCGGATATATACAGCTCCATGGGAAGAATTTCACGCATAATGGAGGACATGTTGCGGCTAATATTAGGCTAATATCAGCTAATATTAGAACGTGTGGAAGTGTTGTCTTTCATAGCGTTGGGCATCACATTTTTTCGTGATTTTTTGGATGGTTGTGCTTACCAGTGCTGGGTTGGTGATGAGGGTTGATGGGTTTTGCTGCGGTCAAAGTGAGAGGGTGGGTAGAGGGGGGAATCAAACATGTCTTCTAACACACTAAACCTATTTTGTGTGAAGAGATGGGGCCGTGCTTTTGTTTTGTGTTGAACCGGGAGACAACAGTCGGAAGGACGGCGAAAATTCCTAACTGTCGTCTAACCGCCGTTAGTTTTATTCGTTGACCTCCAGATAACTGTTACGAGTATCTATATGATGCAATAAGTGTTTGTACACCTTCTTTAGGTCAGCGTTGAATGTGTTAAGTAATTCGATGGTATCCATTGTTGTGATTTGGTTAATAACTTACAACAAAAGTAGACGCAAAACAAGAAAACCGACAGCTAGTTTTCAGGTGTTTTTAAAGAGATAATAAATTGTTGAAATGAAATAAGATATTTAGTTAATACTTCTGAAGAGTTTTAGCTCACTGAATTAATAGAGCAACTATTTCAAGATATTTAGAGGGTTGCGGGTTCAATTTTGGGGGTACTAGTTTCTTTATAAGGCTTTGATGATTTTTTCTGAAGAAAATGTTCAGAAATATATGTTCAATCATTGTTTGATAAAAATATAGTACAGAATATAAAACTTTCACAGATTCCGCGGATGAGCTGAACGAAGTGCGTTGACTTTACTAGTCATGGTTGTTAACAACTCCCTAGGATACTATCTGTAAGGTGCCCCTATGACTTGTCTGTAAGATATCGCATCATTTGCCGCCAGCAATATCTGCTAAATGCTAATGAAAGGGACTTTGTTGGATCTGATAGAAAAGACAAAGTCTTTTCTCCGTCCCATATCGGCTCAACGGCTTCATTATCTCCAAGAAATTTGTGTCTCTTTCAAAAGAAAGCTTTCTTTATGAACAGGCAATTTGAAACGAACTTATTATTGGTAATGTTATGGGTCTACCATAAATGCTACAATTAACTACCAATTACCTTAAATGGTAGCAGTGGCGGCGGTAAGAATTTGCCTTTCCCGCAAGATTTTTCATGTGCCCCTCCTCTTAAAGAAAAATTGGTGTCATGACTTACATAACTACATCCAGTTATCACGTATATATTAAATGAAATGCTGTCAATATAAAACATAATTTGCATTATTAGTTATTGTTAATATTAATAATTTTACTCAAAAACCTTTGTCGTAATGGTTTATTTACACATCTGTCTCTCTGTAATTTCCTACTGCCTTTCCTACGCAACCTGATTTAATTCTTTGACCAGATGCTCAACAAAAACTCTAAACAGAATACTTAGGACTCATACGTTGATATTTCCGACGCCTCTGTTGCGATGCGCTGAGTCGGAGTAGCGAAAAAACCCAATCTACGCTTACCCACTAAACTTGACTTCCTGACTTAGAAAAATATTATTTTCAATTTGTATGTACCAATTGTATAAATTAAATCTTATTAATTGTATAAATTATTTAAATTAAATCTTATGTTCAATATAAAGCTGGTTATGAAAATTAGTTTCTGCACAGTTTATATTAAAGAAATACATTTACAACAATATCTGATTGTTTTTCATTTTCTATCAAGTCGAGAAACTTGAAATATTTGTTAATTTTTATCTTTTATTTTATTTTAATTTTCTTACCATGGTGGGGACCTCAGATACCCGGGGTCACTCCCGCGTCGCTGGTTCTGCGGACCCGGTATCTCCACCACTGAATGGTAGCATTATGGTTAAAATGAAAAATACTTCCGAAATTTTTTCATACAATATTCTTTAAAATTTAATTAATAGCATAATAAATGAGACAAAGAAATGGGAGGAAATACAATAATATAATTATATAGTTGACAAACATACAAAAACCGTTATGATATCTTAATTAATTCGTAAGGAATAGCGAAATAGCGAACTCCAAAAGTAATAACTTAAAAACAATTCTTCCTTTTTGCACCAATTAAATATTTGTATTAACAATTTATGGCATCTCAATTAATTCGTAAAAGTTTGTGAAAATAGCAAAAATTAAAAAAATATATATTTTTCACATACATTTCCCCCTTAAAATCGAAATTTCACAAAATTCTTTCTCAGCGAGTCTGATTTTGATGAATTACTTGTTTTTTTTAATTATAAGTGACCCGTTCATATTAGTTCAGGACTAGTAACTGATTCTCATCACACTTTATCCAGGTTTCTATTGGCTACATGCAATATTTATTGCATACGCACGCACGAGTGAGTCGTGTGTTGGGTTTCGTTGTTGAGGAAATCGGAGAGGAAAGATGTTTCTTCATTTTTTGTCAAACCTCACTTTACTTGCCCTATGGCGCAGATATAAACAGATAAGGAACTGATGGAAAATTACATGCATTTTAATCTGGTGGCAGATGCCACTGGTGTCAGGTGACATACGTCTGTAATATTAGCATATAGGTTCGTTACCTTGACATCTTGGACAATTCTTCTGCAAACTTGGGTAACTCCACTAAATAGACAATAGTGCTCCATTTCATCAAAATAACGGAGGGCCGAAAAATGATCCACAAAAGACGACCCCGAAGAGACTAATATTCTTTTTGTTTATTCCTTTCTCTCGTGATA
Source organism: Laupala kohalensis (assembly GCA_002313205.1). Classification (NCBI taxonomy): domain Eukaryota; kingdom Metazoa; phylum Arthropoda; class Insecta; order Orthoptera; family Trigonidiidae; genus Laupala; species Laupala kohalensis. The sequence goes on along the minus strand of NNCF01126858.1, from coordinate 22,868 downwards.
AGTTTGATTCTTTTGAAGATAAGCATGCGTTTTACTGTAGGCAGTGCAGTGTTACGAGAATGCTGTGAAGATTTTCATTTCCATACATATTTTAAAATAAAGTTATGCTCTGTTATGTCTTGCCATACGACTTATCTTCATACTGACGTAAAATGGGATTACATGAATCATTATCGATAAGCATTTTAGATTTCATAGGAAAACTGTTGTTATATTTGGATTCAGATCATTGGGCAAAAAACAGTCTTTGAGCATTCCGGTACCAACTTTTGTATAAAAAACAAAAATATTTTATTGTGATAATCACAATACGTACTGTACAAATATTCTACACATGTAAGAATCACACATTATTTAATCATTTTTAAAATCCATATTGCAAACGTACTTATTATATAGATTTTTCTCTCCCTCTTTACATTCTTGTAGAACTGCGCCTCTTTGCAACACGTTTTTCCACCATGGAGAGCTTTCATGGTTAAATTATACTCGCAGTGTACACACGTTGCTTATATATTCCTTAAACTGGATATGTAGCTGCTTTATGGAAATCAACCTTGCATCTGTTCTTATTGCTTGTTGTTGATGCCTCATCAACCCGATAATGCACTCCCTCCTTTCCTCATTGTACATACGACAATACCATGGAATGTGTCGCACATTCTTGACCATAAAGAACATAGTTTTGTCTGCTTTTCCTATTCTGCTTAAATACTCCAAAAAATCGCCATATCCGGTGATTATCTCTAAAACTGATTTTGTTGGTTTGAACCATCGTCTATTTTGTACTGCATATGTCAATCTGGTATTAGTCTATAATATTCCTTCCGATCCCCAACTTACTCCACACCATCTGCTACTCCACACCATTTCATATGTCGTGTTGTACGACTATGACTGTTGTAACTTGTTCTCTCCCTCTTTTATCTCGTCGGCGTTTATTTTAATTCTTCCAAACCGTTTCAACCAATACCACCACCGAACATTATGTAGGACTACGTCCAGTGGCATTATTCCTAAAATTACCTCTAACCCTTGTGGCGGTTAAGTTTCATAACACCTTCTGAGATGCAATACTGTAACACAATAAACGGTAACTAATTAGTAAGCAAGCTCCACGTTGGAGCGTCAATTGCAACACAATTAAAAATGAACAATGGTGTAGTGGTAACCATTCAACTTACCTCTTCTAATTCGGCTAGCTCGTTCAGTACCTGACGGGTTCTAATTACATGGGCTGGGTTCGTCTCATTAAACATCGTGAGAACACACACTTAAGTTCCTTATGAAAGGAAAACGCCATTTAAGTATAATTGGTTTAATTACATTTATTGAAACAATTACACATCCTTATTTTCTAACATGTCAGGCATATTTTCCCCTAAAATAACAATAACCCCACACAACAAGTTTAAATTCCTCTTTTTTAACAAATAAAATTCTGGTAGCTTAATTGCTCCAGCTATGAAAAATTTACAGAATATTAATTAGAGAGTACAAACGATCAAAGACTATCTTCTCCGCCCTTATTGTTTAAGTGATACATTCCTTTACAAGAGTTATGGGTTAGGGCGATAAACTCTACGTTAGTTGCACCTTTCTTCTCGCAGTCAAACAACACGAGACCATTGGGCGCAGCCAGCTCGTCGTTACCTTTATGGCGCCGTCTTTCCAAAAGATTGTGTTAGTAGGCCAGTACGCCCATCATCTAACCAGGTCATTCATGGAAGCAGTCTACCCCTTCGCTGGCGTCCCATTCTCCTTCAGAGACCATTGACCACCCTAGCTGCCGTTCCATTTCCCCGTTTCTCCCAAACAAAATAAGCTGGATGACGCCGCCGCAATTAATTAGCGTAATGAGAGTTCATAGGCGTTTCACTTCAGCCAGTGAATTATATTCGCGACCGGGCATTTAATTATGATCCCGCACGAACTTTAAGTGGTTGGAAACAATTAACTGATCAACTGTTAGTAGTACTATTGCGACTCGAACTCTAAATGAACTTAAAAAAGTTAGTTAAAATATCCTAACAGCATAGTGATTTGTTGGTGATATAATCGTCGCAGTGATGATTACTTAGAAAATCTCGGAGTGATATTTCTCGCCGTCAAATATATAAGAATCATCTCGTAGTGAAAAATAAAATCTGAAGTCAGACTGAAGTAAATGAAAATAAAAATCTAAAGTAATCCTTGGAGCATCTCCGCTTGTCGTTTGTAGTCAAACCCCCACTTTGTCACCCCAAAACTTGCGATCACACTCCTCCCCCCGTACATGTGATCTTTCTTGTCGAATCAAGCTTATATTTTACTCCACGTGGTCGCGATAGTTGGCGGGTTTTGCTGTGACGTATGTTGTCTACGAACCTATCGTTAGGCTAGTTTTTTGTAACTTTCCTTGCTTTCGGGAAGGTGTTTCGTAACGTCGCTTCGGTGATCTTTGCCAGACTCAGACCCTCGCCTATTCTCGAGTGTGACGTTTAATTTTGACAGCTTTTGAATTTGGAGTGTTCAATCCATATCTTTGACGTGTCTTTGTTCTCGACCCTGTGACGATTCCTACTCAGTCACCTTGCCTTCCATCCATTCTGTTTTTCGTCACTACGTTCCGCGGCTCTTGTGGTGTCGCTAGCCCCACTTAATTTTCCCTCCACCTGTGAATCTCCATCGTTCATCAGTTTGCTACAAAGAGCTTCACAAAAAATCCTCTATCGTTCTCCTACTAATTTGGTGGAACCGGGCACTCTTGGTAGGACGTTTAGATTAATTATATTTCAAAATTTTCTGCTCCTGCAAAAATAACGTGTGGCACGCTGGCACACTTGACTCGATATATTTATGTATTTCCCTTCGAACAAGGAAAAAGCCTCGACCCTCTGAAGTGGTGTTGTCTACCCCTTCCACCAACGTCCTTCGCAATGGGTCGTGGTATGCTCGCTCTCAAAACATTTAAAATTGTCAAATAATTAAAAATAAATTGAAATAATAATGAGGAATTAATCATTCCTTACAATGTGTACACTTGAACACTATTTAACCGTCACAATATGTGTATGTTTGTAGCTCGTGGTAACCGCACACTCAGTGCATAATTCATGACAGCACCCACTCCCCCTTTATACATCTCTATCAATTTCTCTGTTGGTAAATTTGTTTTACTATACACCACTCTAAAAAATTCAAAGCGCTCTTGGTGTCCAACTTCTCTACGTTATCACTACGTGTATTGCATTCTACGTGTGTCTTCCCTTCTGAAACCCCTAATGATACTCATACAACTTGTCATTGTTTCCCAACTGCTACCTTTCTCCCAATTCATTTGTCCAAGATTCCGAGTTTTATAGGCTTGTACGAGGACTTTTTCCTTTTGTCTCTATTCCTTTATATTTCGAAAACACGTAAAACACCAATTTTTCACTGTGCTGGAAAAAATCTACTCCGGATACGTTTATTGAATATTTCACGAACTTCTACTTTTCATATTCTTTAATAGTTACTTTTACCATTTCGTTTAGTTATCCTATCCCAGTGATTTTCTTACTTTCAACCCTCTAACTATTTCTCGTAGCTGGTTGATTGTCTCTCCTATTCCTCCACAAGAATATCCTCTCTTTTCTATCCCATCTCTTCTGCTTCATCCGGCAACGGTTTATCCATTAAAAATTCTCGTTCCAATATTTTCCTATAGTTGCAGTGATGCCTTGACCGTAATTCATATTATACCATATGCTTCCTCCCTTAATTTTGCTACTTTCTATTGCATAAGGTATCCCGCACCAAGTTTTCTCGAAACATCCCTCCATAAACGCCAGTATTTCTCCTTATATCTTTTGACCAAGACCCTTAAATTCCTTCAAATATTTTTGTATTCTTCTAACTCCTTACCTGCCTTTCCCAATTTCTTCATGCTTCTCTAGAACTTGTTGAAAGTGCATGGTACAAAATTTTGTACCCAGTGCTTTTTATTTTAACTTGTTGAGAATGTTTCTTTCCTAATTGTAATCAAGTATTATTACGAAGCAATTCTCAGATGTCTACAGAAGTTAATTTGTTTCTTTAATTTCTGCCTTACGCTTAAGATTAGATGAATATGTTCTATTTTGCATAGAGACAATATGTGATACAAACATTGTGAACGTTTATTACAGGAAGTCGCGTTCATTTTATCTTTGGACGTGTTTACGTTTCATTATGACGTCCATCCTTTTTGTGACTTACCACGATTTCAACTCAACGAAACACTTTCATTTTCGATAATCATAGCTTATCCCTCTTGTGACAGTTGCAATCACACTCAGGGTGTATATACTAGGGTGACCGTTAAGAAACGAAAGTTCGAATTTCAGCGGAATAGTTCAGATTAACATGTAAAAGAAGTGAGGTTGGCAGTTTTAACCGATTTGGGGAATAATAACCCTCGGCACCGAGGGGTTGAAATTTAAATGGGATTTAACATGTGAATGTATAATTTTTTTATACTTTTGATTGTAACAGTCTGATTTTGCAATATTCTGGCATGAAACTGTGTCCCCTCAGGACTCAGTGTCGCTGAACACAAATCCGATGTTAAAAAGACGGTTTCAATGTTGTCAACTGTTAATACTCTATCATTATATCCTTTATTTTTCTGAAAAAATGAGGTTTTTCGATGAAAACATAACAGTATTTTAAACATCGGATTTGTGGTCAGCGATTCCGAGACCTGTAGGGTACACAAATTCATGTCAAAATATTGCAAAATAAGAATCTTATAAACTATACGGAAACTGAAAAATAATAGAGCCGCAGGGGAAGAAGGTATTACAGCAGAACTGATACGAAACGGTGCATATATTCTATAGAGGGCAATATATAAACTAATATCCAGATTTGGAAAGAAGAGACCATGCCTGAGGATTGGCACAATGCCTTAATATGTCCCATATATAAAATAGGCGACAAATTAGTATGCCGAAATCATAGAGGTATATCCTTACTTAATGTAACTTACAAGATCTTTCATTCATTAATAGCAAAAAGTCTAGAACCTAATTCGGAGGAATGCATTGGTGAGTAACGGTGTGGCTTCAGAAAATATAGATCTACAAGTCTTCACACTTAGGCAAAAACAAATATTAGAATTTAACTCCCCTGATCATCAACTCTGTGGATTTTCAAAAAGACTATGATAGCATTAATAGAAATAGCCTTCTGGATATTATGGAGGATTTTGGAATACACTCAAAATTAATTAGACTTGTTAATTAGACTTTCGAATACTAAAAGTAAAGTTAAAATTCAAAACAAATATTGACAAGACTTCACAACAACCAATGGTTTGAGACAAGGAAATTCTCTGTCCACGATTTTATTCAATCTATGCCTGGAAAAAGTTATACGGCATATAAAAATTAACCCTGGTGGAACTATCTTTAATAGAAGTAAACAATATTTAGCCTATGCAGATGATATTCTTCTTTTAGACCGTTACCTCTCTGACGTAGGGGAAATAATGGAGGAACTGGAAGAAACCGGCGATCAAATTGACCTTAAAGTTAATGTCCAAGACAAAATACATAGTATCTCAGAGTGATAAACAAAATGTTTCCACACAGCTGGTCAGTATTAATGGGAAATCTTACGGTCAAGTGGAAAATTTTCAGTACTTGAGATCTGTTGGTTTCAGCAAGTATGAAGGCAAGCGAAAGAGAGGCAGACCCAAACTACGGTGGATGGACAACATTAGAAATGATGTGAGGTCGATGAGTGTAAGAAGATGGTGGCGCAAGACAGAGGACGGAGAGAATGGCCCAGTCTCGTTAAGGAGGCTAAGGCTAAATTAAAGGGAAGAAGAATAATCTTATATTCAAAAGTATAAAAAAGTACACTTTCGTATGTTAAATCCGATTTAAATTTCAACCACTCGGTGGCACGGGTTATTATTCTCCAAATCGGTTGAGACTTTTCCCACATCACTATTTTTGCTCTTTAATCCGATCTAGGAGGGGGGTTTGCTGAGATTCAAAGTTTCATTGTGTAAGGGCCACCCAATTATACACTTATCTTTATAGTATATCGACAAAATACTATAATAAAATGGCAGTTTTGTATACACGTCCTCCTGCATCGCAGTGTGTGACGAGACATACTTCCGTAATTTTCTGAGCACCAAGATTTCTTCCACATGAACTACTAATATTATTATATTGATCTATAATAAGTATTTTACTCAAAATCACTTTTTAACAGTTTTTAATCTAATACAATTTATAGCAGCTCTTGTGAACTTCGTTACTGTCGAGGTTGCCGAGAAGAGTCAATAAAAATTTATTATTGGAAATTGTTTTTGCTTCTTGTATTAGCGTTGATAGTCTTCGTCATGATAAAACGTTATACCGTAGTAATCATATTATAAGATTTGATTAATTTTCAATAGATAATCAAATTTAATAGATTGTTTTCGATTTAAAACGTATTTTAAGTGAACGATAGCCGTAGTCTTTGTGTGTAAGTGATGACAAAGGGAAGAGAGGAAGTTTTTTCGGCCGTTGGGATAGGAAAGGAGAGTCCTCATTCCAAAAATAAAATTCAAGCAGATGGCGTTGTAACGTATTTGTTGTGAAAAAATAACACGCAGTTCGTAGGGAGAAATTCAAGTTTCTTTAAAAGGGAAGGATGTCGCGTCAGTACAAGTCTAGACAAGTTGTGACCAAGTGAGCAAAGGTTTATGGATTTAAAAGAAGTACAAAGGAGCGTGGGTGGGTGTGAGAGAGAGGGCGCAGCGACCAGCGCTTGAGTGGCGGTTGGCACCAGATGTTAAAGGCTGGAAATTTTAAAGGGACGTTAGAAATAGGCAGTAAACAAACCATACGTCGTTGTGGTTAAAAACCGCCTCGTGTAAACCGCTCAAGTTAACGGTAGAGGGAAACGCTGTTGAAAGTAAAAACATTCGAAATGCAGCTCGTGGGTTGGCCTTGCGCGTACGAGATCAAGTCTAAACCAACCATTGACCAGCGACGTCGTGAAGAGGGGATTTTGACTGCATTCATGTGCTTGTACAAAATCACAGACCGTGAGTGGAAGCGGAAGATGGGTAGAGTGGGAGAATAGTCCATTTATACCACGGGAGAAGCGAAATTTACGTTTGCCGAGACAATTTTTGTGAGACATTCGAGAGGAGTACAATTTTTGTGAGACAATCGAGAACATTCGATTCAGAGATTTTTCAGTGAAGACATTCGAGAATTTGATATTCAGAGATTTTTTGGTGACAGATTCATTCGATAATTTTGTTCGGAGAGAAATTCATTCTGAGATTCTAAGATGAACTTTCAACTCTGATTATCTCCTGAAATTCATTCTGTGACGTACATTCGAGTCGGTGGCTATTCTGAGATGTTCTTTCGGAGATCGAGTCAGGAAGCAGTTCTGAACTCTTGAACTGTGTGTTGTTTTAACGCTGTACGGACAGTTTGTCCAGGCTAACATGGAGAAGTGATGACCTCTTCATTCGATCTGAAACTATTGCAATCGTTCGGTTCCACGATGAGCACGGGAGTTCCCGGAAACAATGAACGGGCCATTTCGGAGAACGGGCTGGCATTCCTGGAAGATATGACGTCATCCGCTTGAGCTAAAACCAGGGCTTCTGAGGACCAAATGCGATGCTGTCTGAAATTCGGCACCTCCTCTTACCACAACATCTGATTTGATCTGTCAGCTTACTAGGTATTATGTAACGTTGGTTGCATCCAACTTAAGATGTCAAGCGCATTAGCGAGAAGAAAAGTGCGTCAATTGTAAATAATGAAGAAACAGGCTCTGAACTTTTTGAACTATACCTCACCTGTGAAATTTGGGCACTAATTGAAGAAGAGCTAACTTAATCCTTATTGTATGTTGTAAAGGTGTAATGGTTTTCAATGATTGTAATTGTGGTAAATTCAGTGTATAGCTTATTTGATTAATGGAAGTAGTAATTGCTAGGGAAATAACGTGTGATTTTTGGGGGAATGTGTGGGTGTGTTATTCAATCTATGTTCTTTTTATGTAATCAAAATTAATGAGTTAATTTGTTTACCATGCGTTTTCCTTCGTAGGGAACCCAAGTATGTGTTTTCCCTTAGATAAAAAAGGTCTCGAATTCATGTAAAAATATCAGAAGAGCTAGCCAAAGAGACTGAGATTTTGGTAAATGAGTGCGAGCCACTACACTATTGTTGTAACTCATGCTCGTTTAATTTTGTTACAGTATATGTTTGTAGTAATGTGTAGACATAGAAGACTTATGACAAATCTACGTATAGCAACTCCCGCTGACCCTTAAATAAACTACCATCAGCAATACGTTACCTCAACGACGTCTACTACTACTAGTATAGTGTAGCAGATGACCAGAGCAGTGGTTTTATTCCAACGCGGGTGGTGAAGCTTCTCATCGAAATGTTTATCAAAAATTTCAGTTATTTTAGAAAATGTTGAACCAAAGTAGGGGTTGTAACTGCTGACGACGTGAGCAAGAATTTAATTTCAATTTTTCTCTCACTTTAACACCCAAAACCCATTCTTTGAAACCAATGCTTAGCGGACATTAATTAGAAAAAAAACTGACCCGAATAATGAACATTTACTGCATACGATTTCAATGCAATGCTATAAATGTAAATAAGTTCAAAATTATTACACCATAGTGAACAAAATTATTCCGATATAATGATAGTACTGTCTATTAAAAAATCATGGCTCAATTGGTCTTCAATCCACTTATAACCGCACGATGAATGGAAGATTCAGATTCAGAATGGAGGTATACGAATATATTTGTCATTTTGCACCTAAACCTTGAAGTAATTAGGTGAGGTAATGATATGTCGTAGATTGTGTAAGAGCTAACCAAAATTTTATAGAGGTAGTTATATTTAGCAATATAATTGGCAAGTTGAGCTCAATATTAAGGAAAATATTAGAAATCAGATTTATGTTTATCTTTCATTTTAAATTATGGAGTTTGAACTGAATTTCTTATTTTGTGATTTGAGAAATACACTAGGATAGGCATTCAATATTGTTTGAGAAAAATGAGAACAATATTGAAAAAAACAACTTCATATTATTTCTTGATGATATTCCACTTCAACAACGAAGTTTTTCATGTTCTTAATGCCGCGCTTAATGTTACATTTGAGAGAAATTACATATTTATGAGAAAACGATACATTTGTTAGATATCGATACATTTGTTCCTATGATAAAACAATTATTTTGTGTAAATGCTAAATCGTCGATATGGAGCTTGTATAGGCTTCCGTGGAGTGGGTTCCAAACAGGCATAGACTTAAACTTACTTTTTTAATGGAATACTAGAGAATCATTCTCGTAAACATTCTTTAAATCTTCTAGAACTTGCCGTTACATATTAAATTTTATGTCTGCACAGGAGATACGAAAGAATGTTCATGAATGGTGGTGATGCAGCATTTTAACATCTATGAATGAAGTGATATCATCTTATGAAGCTGCAGATAAAATTACCGGTTGGGTAAATTTCAAGTGTACTATTATGATCTCTGAAAGTATGAAGTAAATTTTCATTACAACTTACTATTTTTAGGTACAAAAACTTGGGTGTTTTTGGAACTATTTACTTTCCTCAAATACAAACTAATAAGACACGCCTTAAAAAACATGGATTTAAAATAAAATATTTTTTGAAGAGGATATTGCAGATAACTTTCTTATCACCTATCACATACAAATGCCATAACATATATTTCAATCAATACTCCATACTAATATAAAAAAAATTTAATAAATTTATTGTCAAAAACAGTACAAACTGCATATGACCACGTGGAGGACAATAAACTAATTTACTCTCCGGAAACAAGCAAGGGACCATCCCATCAATTCCGATCAAGGGCCCTAAGGCAGAGGCGGATTCAAGTTTTTTTTGCATAAGTCCTTGATAAGATAAAAAGTAAGCTGCGAGTTATAAAACTAATAGAATGTCAATATGTTTGTAATTTTACGCAAAAAATTACATGTACAAATTATTATCGAACTATAGATTATTCTGAGTATAGTGTTTAAAAATCATAAGAGATGAAAAAAACCACTAAATTCACGATTTATTGTTACAATAAACACGACCCTAGACAAAGCCTAGAGAACCTGTATAAAAAATCCACCTCTACCCGAAGGAAAAATGGAGAAAAACCCAGGCCAGGATGGGGCTACAGAATTTATGTACACAACCGTGCCAAAGTTGAGTACACATAAAACTAAATTAATATGATCCATAAGACAACACAGTCATGCAAGAAAATAGTTTTTGAAATTGTTATAAGTTATTTTAAAAAGTTCTACAGCAATGGCGTGATAAAGTACAAGACGAATTTAACTTTTATTAAAATAAATAAATTCTTTTACAGTGTAGAAGCACTGGTGCAGGAGGTAGTTTTTAACCGCGGATTTGAAGATATTCAATTTCATAATATCTTTTATATTCTTGGGCAGGGAATTATATAGAACGATTCCCGAATGATAAGGTCCTTTTTGGCAAAGAGTGGTTGACACTCTAGGGCGATGAATATTACTACTATTGCGTGTATAGTGTTCGTGAACGAGACTGTTTCGTATAAAGCAAGGGTGGTGCTTCAGTAATTCGGTCTTAACAAACACGACCGTTTCATAAATATAAATGCAGGGAAGTGTTATAATATTTAATTCCTTGAATAAAGATTTACAAGAGTTTCGGGGGCGAGATTTACAAATTATCCAAACTATCCTCTTCTGAATTCTGAAAGTTTGAATACTCTGACCGGAATTACCCCAGAAGGTAATGCCGTTACGTAAATGGGAGTAAACGTTTGCAAAATATACGCAACGGGAAATACGTGGACTAACTGCGTTAACTAAGATTCGGAATGTGTAACACAATTTGCTTAATTGGGAATTAAGATATATAAATGCCAAACGTGAAAGTGTGTCATTCTGTTCACGACTAACCACAGTAACCACAGAAACGATCGTGATGAAATTTCGTTAGGAGGTAGTGTAGATGTCCAGGATGAACATAGACTAACATTTATTTTTAAAGAGATGGAAATGTTTTTTACAATAAATGTCGATAAAATCGGAGAAAAAGATATATTCGTTTACGCAGCCTTGACGGAGAGAGATGTATGATAACTACGAATAGCAATATTGTTTATCTCTAAAGATTTCTACAGGAAAGTCTGCGGTAGCATATGTCTACCTACAGAAATTAACTTAAATTATCGATAAAACGCTATTAAAAATAAAAGTGTTAAGTAGTAAGAGACTAATTTAAGAGGGAAAAAATCAATCACCTTCGAATTTAATGAATTATTTGTTTTATGCATTTAACAAAGATAAAAAAATGTCATCAAGTCGTAAAATTTCGACGTTTAGTTTAGATTTATTTTAATGAAGTGGTGTAAACTCGTCATATCTCGGAAGTGAATATTCGACCGGCGCGGCCCGCGCGAGCTGGATACAGTCAAGTTTTGTATTAAATCTGTATTATTATGAATTTCAAAAATTAAACTACTGTACATATTTAAAAAAATCATTAAGTAAAATGTATTTTGATCTTATAATATAGACTGACTTTATATTTTCCTGAGTAGAAGAAGATTAGTCTTTAAAATATTCTTGGCAACGCCGGGTAAACAGTTGGTAATATATACTTAATTAATTTATATTATACCGCCTTCATCAAAATAACAATATAAAAATTAATAATTTCAATATAATGTACACATAAAGCCAATTTTCTTTCCAGTTCATTTTAATTTTTGTTTCCGCGTTTATTTCAATTTACGGTACTAATTTTGATCTGAAAATTCCAATTGATGGGACTTCCAGTATGGGTTTGTGTCATTTACTCATGATCAATGTTGTATCCACCTCACATTTTCCTTCTACCCGAAATTCACAATTTCATCACCCAGCTCCCGTGGTTAGGTGGAAGATCAGATCAAGTTGATGGCTTGATCCTCGTCACTTCATAAATACGGAAAAATATTGACAATATTTTCATGTAGTATCATACGGTTAATTCCGTATTCAAATAAATAAATATGATCGTGCTTTATTGAATTTCAGAGTTACTGTTTTTTCTGTAAATATTATGCATATAAATATATACATTTATGTATAAAAAATTAATTTTTGTTTAGAGTTTCCATCTTCTGTTTTCTGATGAATAAAGATGCAACAAAACGTTCCTGACGTATTCTTCAATAGTTTCCTTTCTTTCCTTGGCGATTGTTGGATAACAGTAATGAGCATTATTTGCCCTTATTATAGAAGTACAAAAATGTATACTAAGTTGATGAGTTTTTTTACAAAGAGAGACACAATTTTTTTAATCGCCGATAATGTTTGATAAATGCCGTTGAATTGAAGTAATACCTAAAGAGAAAAAGTGGTTCTCATATGGTTGAGACACTTTTTGAAACTTTCTTTTAATATTCAATTTTTGTTGTTGTTTCGCTTCCATTACTTGTGAGAGACTTTGTCACGCGGGATCATGTACCCTAGAGATGACACTCTACAGTGAATGCAGGGGTCTTGCCTGAGGCCAGAGATCGTGGTTAGGCGGGCGACAGAGCCTCCCGTCTCTACCTCATCCAACGACCAGTTGTTGCGCGGGTCGTGCCTGATACCACTGCCACCTTTCAATCACTTTCCGCCATCAGCTCGCCTCTGTCGCTGGCCATCTGGAGGAAATAGTTCCAGTTGAACAATATCGGTGTTTCCACGCATTCGTATCTTTGAAAACTCAACTTTCCACTCGCATCTTTCCTGAGGAATATTTCCCCGCGTGAACCTTTTTCCATGTTTTTCCAGAGATTTTAAATTCCGTGTAGTAGATTATAGTTTGTAAGTTCAATTTCATAAGTCATTTGCTTACAGAAATATATACCTACTATTGTACATTAACATTAGAAGGGCAAGATTCGTTACGCCACGAAGTTGCCTGTATTTCGAATTCATATACCTACTAATGAGTATCTGTAATTGGGATTAGAGAGATAATTAAAATGACTTTCTTGCCCCCTATATGTTCCTAAAAAACAAAAAAACAAAAAACAAAAAAACACGACAATCCTTGGAACAAAATAACTTTTAATAGGTTAATACAATTTTTTTCAAATATTGGAATAGCAATTAGATGAGGATGACGGAGAGACGGCACAATGAAGTTGTCATTTCCTGCGTTGACCGCAACTGCCAATGTTTCCTCGCTCTGACTACGATAACGCTATGAGCTTGCTATGACGATGGGTCGCCTCCCTTCATTCGTCCAGGCATTGATGAGCATCTTTGAAAACCCCACATCTCGACTACCACGCAGAATATTCTTCTAGGTTTACTTAGCGCCCACTGATTCAGACGCGCAATGAATTACGATCGGGGAGTTACGTGCCCCTATTGACGTACACTATACATCACTGATGTACACCACGTTTTAAGTATACATCAATGCATCATTCATGATGTAGTGGGGTATACTGCACAAAAAGTTATTCATAATTAAACAAAACATTTTATGATAGATAATAATAATAAAAAATTTATTGTCAAAAAAGCAGTACAAACTGCGTATGACCACGTGGAGGACAATAAACTAATTTACTCTCCGGAAGCAAGCAAGGGACCATTCCATCAACTCCGATCAAGGGCCCTAACGCAGAGGCAGATTGAAAAATTTCAGCAAAAATGCCTAGATAAGATAAAAAATTAGCTACGAGTTATAATACTAATAGTGTATCAACATGTTTGTGATTTAATACAAAAAATTTATTTTACATGTACGAATTACTATCGAACTATAGATTATTCTGAGTATAGTGTTTAAACATCATAAGAATTGAAATAACACTAAATTCACGATTTATTATTACAATAAACGCGCCCCTAGACAAAACCTAGAGAACCTGTATAAGAAATCCATCTCTACCCGAAGGAAAATCGGAACAAAACCCGGGCCAGGATGGGGCTACAGAATTAATGTACACAACCGTGCCAAAGTTGAGTACACATAAAACTAAATTAATATGAGCCATACGGCAACACAACCATGCAAGAAAATAGTTTTTGAAATTGTTATAAGTTATTTTAAAAGTACTACAGCAATGGCGTGATAAAGTACAAGACGGATTTAACTTTTATTAAAATAAATAAATTCTTTTACATTGTAGAAGCACTGGTGCAGGAGGTAGTTTTTAACCGCGGATTTGAAAAGATTCAATTTCATAATATCTTTTATGTTCTTGGGCAAGGAATTATATAGAACGATTCCCGAATGATATGGTTCTATTTGGCAAAAGAGTGGTAGACCTTCTAGGACGATGAATATTATTACTATTGCGAGTATTGTGTTCGTGAATGAGACTGTTTCGTATGAAGCAAGGGTGACTCTACAGTAATTCGGTCTTAACAAACACGACCGTTTCATAAATATAAATGCAGGGAAAATTTAAGATATATAATTCCTTGAATTAAAGTTTACAAGAGTTTCGGGGGTGAGATTTACAATATTTAAATATATTTAAGTTTTTAATATATTTAAATATTTTAATATATTTAAGTTCTGCTCAAAATTACAAGAAAAATTAACTCTGACAATGTTACTTTACTTAAAAGTAAGTACTTTTCTCGAAACATTTTCAATACAGTAAAACTGAAGTGGCGGAAAGCCCATCCCGATGTGAGTTCCCGCAGCGACATAAATTGCTAACAAACCTCCGGTAAGGATTATCTCCAAAAGATATTACTCTTGGACGATTTGCAAGAGCGGAAGGTTCAGGCCGTTCTTTACCAACTATGACGGACCAGAGAGCTCATCCATCACATTAGAAAAGCAATGAGAACTCATCTTTGAAAAATTTCGTACTGACCGTCAGTCTGTGCCATACCAACCCAGTAAAAGCTAGGTTTTATTTGGACTAGAATTTTAATTTTAGACGAAGGATCGCTTTTGAATAATAAGTGTATATGTTGATTCTCTTAGTTCAATTATGAATTAAATGTACGCAGCAATAATGCTATCTCGTATGCAAAATTTACACTCAAAATCTAAACCACGATTATTTAATTTCAGTTCCAGTTAAGTCATTTTCAGTAACGTTTAGAAGCAACTGAAAAATTTTCTGTGAGTGAATAAAAGGCATGGGCAGATTCCCTATGCAATCCAGGGAAAATTAGGGCTTTGTTAGTTGCGAAAGGACCTTTAGCTTTTAAATATTTTAATATTTAATTTGTAGATTAGGCTAATTCTAATAAATCTCTTTTGATACGATTCATTAACACGTACTCTGGATTAAAATAAACTTTTAACACCAAGATAAGGAAACTACATTTCTTTAAATAACCCTTTTTTTAGAGGAAAACACTACTTGTCAAAATTATCGTCCGTGGAAGGAAATAAGACACGCATGCTTCGTGACTAAGAGACATTGGTTATATTTACAGAATAAAGTAATTTCTCAGGATTATTCTAAAAGCCCATTGAAACTGTGAGAGAATTTTTTTATAATTACTTCGTAAATTAAATTATATCTTGGAAGCAGATTTTTATAAAGAAACAATTTAAAGAGTTTTTACGACTATGCTAAGAGTAATTGATGAATGTTGATTATCGTGTTTCGATTCTTCCGAAAGATTAAGCAAGTTCAATTAAATTTAATTAATTCAATGTTTCGAAAGAAATGAAAGATTTTGAATGCGGGATTTTCTGAACAAAAATAGCTTCCTTGAGTGTGTGTATGTGTTGAATCTGGCGAGAGATCTGCACCCGTAGTATGGAGATTTTTGTGCTCACTCTTCTTGGAAGGTGAAGCTCTCGCGTGCACGCGTAGGTCTTGCAACACGCAGGTAGTTACCAAACGCAGGTTACAATACTAGGACAGTGTATTACAGCTTTGGATACACTACGTAAGAGTTTGTATATGTATAGGACTTTCTCCTTTATTTCTATTC
The DNA here is from genome assembly GCA_002313205.1 of Laupala kohalensis. NCBI lineage: Eukaryota > Metazoa > Arthropoda > Insecta > Orthoptera > Trigonidiidae > Laupala > Laupala kohalensis. The sequence goes on along the minus strand of NNCF01126858.1, from coordinate 6,878 downwards.
TCTCTTCATTTAATGGTATGATATTAATTTCTTAAATAAAGATTTGTGGGAAAAATTTCAAAATTGTGTTTTATAAAATGACTTTTTGAATTACTAATTTAAATATTGAAACCAAATATTGATTTACACACTTAAAAATAATTATTATAAATATTGTAGTATGTATTAATTTATTTACAATCAACTAATTATCTATGAATATAAAGGCGAAATACCACTCACTAACTGACAGATCTAAGGAATCTAAGGAACTACACAGCCTACAAACTTGAACTTTGGCAGGTAGATTCCTTTTAGGGTGTAGACTTCCGCTAAGAAGGTGAAAGGGGGAGAAATGGAGGTTGGAAGGTTCTATAACTGTGGAATGCCTGGCGTAATTTCAACCCAACTAGATACACAGATAACTATCTCACAACAGACACTGTGCGAATAAAACATTTGTAGCATCCTAGGCATGTGTTTCCTTGGAGTGGGAGCTGGGTAACAAGTAAAAATAATGAAAAAATCCGACATTAGATTCGATACCATGGTTTTCGTACCGTTGAGATGAATAAGAACGTCCCTGACGCATTATCCTGTTTTAAATCGGTTCGCATTGAAAGTAATATACACCCAGTATCCTTGGAGTAAGAGTAAGAGTAAGAACGGGGGACAGGTAAAAATAATAAAGAACGACCGATATTGTTGTTAAATTCATTTTTTAGGATGCAGAATATCACAGTCACTCTCAATGCCACATAAGTCCACCACCACCTATTATAAGGGAATATACTTGCTTTGCGAAGGGGATGAAATGCAAAAATAAATGAAACTGACTGATATTAGTGTTGAGATCATAGTTTTCGAGACCGCTGAAATAAGTAGTGACGCCTAAGTCCACAATCAGTCCGTATAAACCCCAACACTTCAAGGGAAAGGTATGACATGAAAAATTATCTAACATGACAGATACCAGAGACGAGTCCACAGTTCTCGGCGTCGTCGCTGAGTTGATAGTAAAATCCCAAACCTGTGCAAGGTTTAATTTGGCCGTCATGGAAAGACACCACTAGCACCACAAGGGGAGGGGTAGAAATGGGTTTACGCGTAACATTAATTGAAAACTTATTTCGAAAAAAAAATATGAAAATTGTGTTGAGTAGGGGAAGATTTTTTATTGACTCCAGAATAGAATCTCCTCCTCTCAAAATAAATAATTTCAGGCAGGTTTGTTAAAGAACAAGATTTTTATTGCGTGGATAAGCAAACCTGTTTTAGGAGCGAAACAAAAGCGTGACACCAAGCGACAGACGGTGGATTGGAAGTTCTGTGCGAACTGGCCTCTCACGTATATAGCAGGCGTGAGGAACGTTTTCTGCGTCAGTAGAGGGCGGCGCTAATGAAACCGTCGTTGCAGCGTCGCTTGTGTCGAAGCCGCCGAGTCGCTCGTCAGAGTAGGATTTGTTCAGCGTTCGGCGTGGGCGAAGCTTGGCGTTGAGTATCTTTTGGGCTCGTAGAAATGTCGTTTGGATACGATTTCTTCGGTGTTCGGCGTAGGCGAAGCTTGGCGTTGAGTATTTCTGAGCTTGTAGGAATATCGTCTGGATAGAGTTTCGGAGCTTGTAGAAATATCGTTTGGATACGATTTCTTCGGCGTTCGGCGTAGGCGAAGCTTGGCGTTGAGTATTTCTGAGCTTGTAGGAATATCGTCTGGATAGAGTTTCTGAGCTTGTAGAAATATCGTTTGGATA
>NNCF01126857.1:33233-57716 GCA_002313205.1 Laupala kohalensis | reverse complement strand
GTAACGTAAATGGGAGTACACGTTTGCAAAATATACGCAACGGGAAATACGTGGACTAACTGCGTTAACTAAGTTTCGGAATGCGTAACACAATTTGCTTAATTGGGAATTAAGATTGTCAACGTGAACTAATACAGTATTAGTTCCAAATAACATTAGAAAATGAATATATAGTACAATACCCCTGACTCAGCACATATACTACCACAAAAATAATTCCAACGATTAGGTCTACTGATTACGAATCATGTGAGAACCACTTCATAGCGCTCGCACCAACAGCTGTTCATCAGTGTGCACGGCTTCATCAGTCGACAGCTAGCCGGTCGACAATCTTTCTGTCGCTAGCATACAACGCTAGTGTGTTGAATCGTATTACACTCATTTAGCCCTCCAGATTCTATTTCGTGATGAGTATCAAGGAAGTTGTGTTTTTCAATGGACAGAAAATGCCAATTGTTGGACTGGGGACTTGGCAGGTAAGGCAACAGGTTGCCGGTGCTTTAGGTGTCCATGACACGAGTTGCAACGCGAGAACTGCAAGACCGCGCCCAGAACATAAAATAACGCGTTCTGTAGTTGAATGGAATCCTCGTCGTTTGTTTTTCAGTTTAATTATCCCATTTAAAATTAATATCTTAGTACTATACAATTTAATTATCCTTAGAATTTAAAGATCACCGTAATTCTACATTTACAGAAGGAAAAAAAATCTTTAAAATTATATTCAATTTTAATATTTTATAATACTTTAATAATACTGGTTGCCTTATTGCATAAATAGACTGAAGATTTCTCAGAATTATCCTTTAAAAATGCAAACCTTTGTTTTACTTTTGTGAGATGTTCTAGCTTGTGAATAAAAATGTGAATGGGTGAAATGAGTTGATTACATGGGAAGTATTAGATTAAATATTGTTACTTATGATTATATTTCTGCAGATGTTATTCTGAACTTTAAAAATGATGATCATAAAGATGATCATTATCCTGTCAAAAGACTATTAAAACTAATAGACCACGGGCATGGACTATTAAAAAAACTTTTTTTTAAACGTAAATTTCATTTGATTTTAGTGTAGTGAAGAGGAAGTTGTTACTGCTATAGATGCTGCTTTGGAATCTGGCTACAGACACATAGACACAGCGTACATGTACAAGAACGAAGCAGCAATTGGAAAGGCTCTTAAAAAATGGTTTGATTCTGGTCGTTTAAAGAGAGAAGAACTGTTCATTGTCACCAAGGTGAATATTCTTCTGACATTTTTGACTCTTAAAATATTTCTTATGAGGATTGAAATTGGAGTTGAGTTATGTGATAAGAGGGAATAGAAATTGTAAATTTACTGTTTGAAGTTGAATATTTCGTCATTTGTTACACCTGCAGTACAAGACATGATTTGTATAGAATACTTTGGTTTTTTCATATTTTCTGAGGATTCAGTATCTTTATTTGAAGATTATTGATGACATATTTTTTCAATTGTTTTGGTCTTAATTCATGTTTGTTTGCTATAAGTTTCCATGAGCTGATCTTTTTGTCATTTGATATCTTTCATTCTGTTACTTGCTTTCATCCATAAACAGTTAATTTCATTTACATATTTCTATTACTTCAAGCTCTATTACCTAGTTTCACAGGTACTTCACATATGATTTTAGGTCTAAAATATATAATCTAAACAAGAATCAATCACTTCAAACTTTTATAAGATGTTTTTTTTTCTTCTTCGATGGATTTTCTTGCTTTCAAAACAACAAAACAGACCTACTTTCCAAAATAATCTAAGCATGGTCCTAAGGAAATCATGAGTATGCTCGATAACCTATTGCTTGAGAAATTGTCTACAGTAATTTTATTAAATTCAAAACTGCGATGTACTATGAAGCAATATTCATTTTAAATCATTGATATAGCAATTTATTAAACATCTTGCAGCAATGAGAAGTTTTTAGGACATAATTGAGATTTTTAAAACATGGTACCTTTTAAGAGGACAATGTTTTTAAATAATTTTTTTTTAAACAATCATAAACTATGTATGACCATGTGGAGTTTCAAGTAGCTAACAAACTAATTTACTTGTTTGTTAACTACTACAGTTGAAATTTAACTTCACCTATGAAGACTTGCTATTTTATTTTTGATTTCATTGTTATTTTGGGTTTTAGAAAATGCAAAGAAAGAATTTCTCTGCTCTGATAAGTTATTATGATTTGTGTAGATATATCTTTCTCTTAACCTCTTGCTTCTCTAGTCTTTACAGAGACCTTTATGCATTCTTTGTTCTACCACTCCTTTCTTTGCAGTCTTGTTGCTGTTTAGGTTGTTCATCTCTAGTTTCTGATTTAGATTTCTTTGTTAATTCTATCTTCTTGGATATCGTATTCCAATATTAACCAATGCACAATATCAAGGACTCATTTCTAAAATGTTGAAATACAATGGGCTGAATTAATTGATTTATCATCCAGAGAAAATAATATAATTGTGTGTAAATTAGTCTCAATGGAAAACTAACTATTGAAAATTATTTTCAGTTACCATTGATCGGAAACAGAGCTTCAAGTGTTGAAAAATATCTGAAGCGATCATTGACTGCCTTACAATTGGATTACGTGGACTTGTATTTAATTCATCATCCTGTTGGTTTACTGGAGAAAGGTGATGATTTATGGACAGTTGATGAAAATGGGAAACTTCTTCTTGATAAATCAACTGAACACATTTCACTATGGAAGGTAAGTAATTACAGATCACAAAGGAAAATGACATGAATAATATGTAATTTGCATTATGATAGATTAATACTCTAAATAACTATCTACACTAATCTTCCTTACTTCTAACTTGTTTTTATTTATTAAGCTTTGGCTTTCATTGATACTCACTGTTAGCTTTGTTTGTGTTTTATTAGATATTCTTGATTTTCCAGCCCAACGCAAGAAATATAAAAAATATTCACTAGCTAATGCTCTAGTAATAATATCTTATCTTCTTTTCTTAATTTAGTGTTCCTTTAATCCTTTCTTTGCAAGTCATGTTGTTAAATACCTGCTGTAAAAACCTATACATATCCATGAATGGGTTAGTATGTTTTAATCTTTTTTCATTCATTTGAAGCTCAGTAAACCGAAAAACATTTGATGACATGTTTTTTGTAAATATTCCCTTAATTGGAAATGTTCTCTCGCCAAAAACGTTTGGGATGCTAATCTTTATCATTTCATACTGAAAAATATATAGTCTGAATAGATTAACAAATTTGGTGTTTTACTTTATCATGTCACTCACTAGTCCTCATGTCTCGAATATTATATACCTTGAAATTTTTTGTAGCCATGTTACTACTGTAAAATCTGTTGTTGTTTTTTCAAAATCTTAATATTAAATTAATAATTATAAATTTTTTGTCAAAAAGTTACAAAAAAATTATAAGCTGCTTATGACCACTTTGAGGAAGAACTAATTTTGTCTGGAAGCAAGTAAGAGACCATCCAAACAATTTTGATTTAGGACCTCTAAGTGGTGGTGTTAACATTCCTGTGCTTCCCAGGCAAAATCTTGACACGCCCCCAAACTAAAAGAGTTGATTAACTCAAATACATAATATGACCAAATTTGTAAAAAAAATAAAAAATAATTAGTTTGTTATGATCTAAACACAAAAACAACAAGTTTATGTTCAATAAAAAAGGAAAGAAAAGTTATTTACTAAATATATCGTATTATTAAATCTTCAATGTATTCTGAAGATATTTTAATACACACGTTAACTCAAAAATAGAAATGATAACATTAGTAGAAATGATACAGCAATGCTGCCCCAAATGCTGGCTTTCCTAGGCTTCAGTCTTGCATCACATACTCAAAACAATGCAGTGTTCAGTATAAGTATAGAACAAAGAGAATAAAACTTTTTGAGAACAAAGATTTTTAAAATTAACATTGCAATTATTACCAGTAGCCTTTCTACATTGAGGCAGAGTGGACAGGCTGAGGCAGAGTGAAGAGACCCATTATGTACTAGGCATGCAAACACATTTATTTATTTTAATATGGGTGTCTCCCAAATAAACATCTCATAAGTTGTAGGTATGCTACTAATTATTAGGTGCTGATGGCAGTAGTTTAACCTTGGTTCTTTACTGTGCTGAACCAACTTTTTTTTTTTAATAATCTCGATAGCTCAGCTTAAAAAAAGATATAACCTGTTGTGTTGCTCTGACTCCATCATGAGCTACATTATTTTTTTCTGTCTCCTGTAACAAAATTTATAACCAAAGCCAATTATATGTGTGATTACAATCTGCAATAAAACATTCATAGCATAAGAATAAATTAAACATCTTCAATCTTTAATAGTAAAACATCAAGATACGTGTATTTAATTTCAATGAGAGTGTTGGTTTGAAAAATTAATAATACAAAAAGGGAAAGGAGAAAAAATACATTGAACTTTTAAAATTCAATTTCTTGAGAACTTTTGTTATTTGAAAAAGAACAACTTTCAGATATTTTAGAAAGACTAATGAAATCATTTAATTCAGGAAGTTTAAGAATAATATTTTCTCTTGATAAGAGACTTTTAGGGGTATGGTAAATCCTGCCCCCTGAATTCAAAGACCAAAGGGAAGACCAAACCTTTCCATGTCTATTAGAAAAATAGTCTTTGGTCTATGTCCAATTGAATGAATTTTAATAATCTTGTGGTACCATAAATATGAAACTACAATTACTAAACATTCTCAGTGTAAATCCTTTACAGTAATATCTTGACACTTTTTCCAAATATAATGAAAACTTTTATTATTTCACCAGTAAATATTTCATTTTGTTGCAGATAGATATCCAAATTATGTTCGTACTTTGTCCTACCCTGAGTTTGTAATTTTGTTATAAGTTTATATGTCCTTAAGATGAAAACATATTTTGTAACTATTGGCGACCTAATTATGGTGATGTAAAGATCTCTATTATTTCCTTTTTTTAAAATAATTCTTCTAAAATACTTCCTTAAATTGTGCATTATATTTAATAATTATTTAAATTTAATGTCCTCCTGCTGCTTAATAGTTTTGAATCTTTCATAGGCAATGGAAGCACAAGTTGATGCAGGCAGAACCAAGAGTATTGGACTTTCAAACTTTACTGCTCGTCAGATCAAGAAAATAGTAAAAATTTCTCGAATACAACCTGCAAATTTACAAGTGGAGCTGCATGTCTTTTTTCAGCAGAGAGAATTGGCCGCATTTTGCAATGCTCTTGACATAACTGTGTGCGCTTATGCACCTCTTGGATCTCCAGGTCTTGTAAACTTCATGAAAAAAAATGGCAGAGACACTTCAAGGTGGGTCTGTTTTTGTTCGTATGTGGTACTCTCAAAAAGTTCCTCTTCTATGTGTATACATGATCATGTTTTATCAAGGCAATAGTTTTCATACTTTGTAGAAGAACTTTACTCTAACATGATTAATCTAATTATAATTCTTACTAGTTTGATAATAATTTGTACATGTAAATTTTTTGCGTTAAATTACAAACATATTGACATTCTATTAGTATTATAACTCGCAGCTAACTTTTCATGTTATCTAGGAACTTTTGCTGAAATTTTTGAATCCGCCTCTGCCTTAGGGCCCTTGATCAAAATTGATGGGATTGTCCCTTGATTGCTTCCGGTGTACATTAGTTTATTGTCCTCCACCTGGTCGTACGGAGGTTGTACGTGTTTTTGGCAATAAATTTATTATTTTAATGTAGAGTAAAGTCCTTGGTGATGGAGGAACCACCTCCTCAAAAATTGACTCCAATAAAATATTACTACACTTCAATGGAGTGTCTACTATAAAATGTAACTTGAGTGATGTGGACCACACTCTTTATTTACATCATTTACCCAGGACTAGTGTTGAGAGCTCTTGCTTCCATGACAACTATTATAATATTTTTTGAGACCACTATAATTTACCTGAAGAATTGTGAGGGAATATATAATATATCTGGGCATTATATATGTGTGAAAATTTTAAGAAGGCAATTCCTCAACTAAATTGGCAAATATGTATCATAGTTGTTGAATTCACTTAATGTGTGGCCTTCAGTGTGAAGTATTTTCAAACAACAAAATTTATACTTTCAATGTTTTATTTTAATGAATGAACTTGATTACCTACATCTGTCTCACTACAGAGAAGATACTCATAAAAAATTTTTTTGTAAGAATATCTTAAATCTGTTAGGAAAACAAAATATTAGTTATCTGTTAGTATCCTTATATGCTGACCTTACACTAGTTCTAATACAAAGAAATTCTTTTGTCTTTGCTAACAAGTATTAATGTATTGAATAAAGTATTCATTAACATGGTCAGGATTTTCAACATTCAATATAGAAGTGAACTACATTTATGATAATTAAAAAGATAGAAATATGCGAGATAGATTAAAAGCATGCAAAACACAGACTATGAAAATAGGATTTATAATTTTGGAAGATTTCCATGAAAGTAAAATGGGAACAACACAAATATTTTCTTTTATTCTGTGTGATGGAATATGTTTTACTAGTACGGACCAGCACTGTAGACTTGAGTGCCACTTATTTTCAGTCTAGAAATCTTCAATCAACGTATTTTGAAATTAATAAAACAATATTAAAAATAAAACACATTTATTATAGTAGAAGAAAACAAACAAATTTTATTAGTTTCTAATAATATCACATATAACATTTTATTGTTAATTTTTTTCCTTTCATTTGATCCAATCATTTTCCTTGCTGGGGTTTTATCCCCAGAACCTCATTCTTTAGAACTTCGTTCCATGAAGCTGTTTGGTGGGTTTCACTGCCAAACACTGTTTGTCTCTCCACCTCTCCCAGTCTCCAAGTGTTGTTATCCCCCAGATATTGACAACAACTTATTGTTGTTAAATAAATGATAGTGATGATTTGTCAGCCACACACACCATTTACTTTTTTTACATGAACTAGTTTCGGAATCTGTTGCTTTCATCCTCAGTTTCTGTCCACTGCTGATCTATGGGTCATCTGGTGGCAAGAAGGTGCATCTGTATGAATTTTGAAATCAATTTTTTTTTCCAACAGAACTTCCAACAGACTAAAATGTGCCACATTTGCTGACTTTCCAATTTGTCCAAATTTGATATGCCAAAAGTGTTCCTTTTCTTATAATTTCTAAATTTCTTTTTGTTTGTCCAATATAAACTTTGCCTTAATTTTGTAAATTCATAAACTGTTAAGAAAAGGTACTTTATCCTTTTAATTAGTTTTAATTAGTGACTTGCTAAATAGAATCACAGAGCTCTAACCCTGTGAACGCCTATAAGAGGTATTCAGACTCATTCATGGGGACATTTAAAAACTGTTTTTGTCAATGTGCAAAGTTGTATAATTTGCAAAGAAAAACATTTTTTAATGAGGTCTTTTTTTTTTAATATGTTGAATTTAATACTAAAAATTCAATTTGTAGAGGCGAAACATGCATTAAATAACTCTGATTTAATCTCTTTTACTTATTTGAGTGAAGTGGTTCCTTCTGGGATATCAAATATTGTTTTGAAAGAGACTGTTTTAATTTTAGTGTTCCTGATTTATCACCTTTGACTAATCCAGTGGTGGAGAAGATAGCTAAAAAGCACGATAAAACTGCAGCCCAAGTACTTTTGCGACACATCATGCAAAGAGGAATTGTGGTCATACCTAAAAGTGTTAATCCAAAACGCGTAAAGGAAAACTTTGATGTAAGTGTACATTATTAATTTTTTAGTTTTGGAATGTATATATTACTGTGCCCAAACTTCACCCATGTATCAGAAATTCAGATCTGAATAGTGCTGATCCCTAGAGGCATGGACCATACATACATGTATAAATATATAAATATTGAGACTTTAGTTCTCAATATTTATATAGAACATCAAGGCCAACATCAAGGTCATTAGAGCCCTTTACACATGTAATAATAAGGTAAGGAGGTATAGGTGACTAAAAATTCATAAGCAGCACTTATTATCTGTGACTTCAAAATATGACAGATTGAAGTAAATCTAGAGATTGTACAAAAAAGGTTTTTGTTTTTCAATTATTTTAAAAATGTTCAAGCATTATTATGTTCACGATTAGTTCAAGAATTAGATCATTTCATTGGAAGACAAGTTGAAAGAAGAAAGCCTTGCCCATATCTGTACTTCTTTCCAGGAGAGAGCTATATGATTAAAGGTTTTGCTAGCAGTTTTGTTCAAATATTTGTGATTTTAAACATGAACAACCTTTCACTTTCTTGAAGTTTAATAAATAAAATATAGACTAATATTGCAAGATACTTTACTTAGTCAACAGGCCAAATTTTGATCCACTGTTTGACAAAATTCTGGATTTAAGAAGTTTTGTACTCCGGTGCCACCTGCCACTGTTAAGACTCCATTCACAATCTCCACCATGATTTTATTTCCAGTTCACAAAAGGAATTAGGTTCTAATAAGCAAGTATCTTTCTGCACTCTAGAAGATCCCTATAGTGATTTCCACATTGCCAATGGAGTAGCGAGAGTGGTGTCTGGATAACCCTTCAAATTTAAACACAAAATGTATTGTGACTTGTTTATGTTCTAAATAGCTTAAAAGATTCTAAAAAATATAAGATTCTAAGAAAATATCAGACTCAGTCTTCGTTATACTTTTCCTAGATTTCAGTTGGGTCTGTTGGTGGATCAAGGAGTGGTTTGTTGCTATAAAAATAATGAATAATTCAGAATTATTTCCCTAAATGCATAGTTTATGTAACAGTTCCTTCAGATAGATGAAAATCATATTTTCAAAATATTTCCCCAAACCCTCAGACCTCCAGGGTGTGGATACTCCTAAAATAAATTCCTGGCTCTGTCCAGAATAATAGTATTGCATATTGCAATTCTATTTCACCAAAAATATAACTTTTAAAGCAGTCTCTGGCTAATGTTTTAAGAGTGAAAGAGAAGTATGTTAGTGGGGAAAGGATGGGTGACTAGATTCTAGTGGGGTTTTGCCCTTTTAGAATACCAGATGCTCTAGAATTCTCCTGTGTACATTGCCCGATGAATTTCATCTGCAGCAAATATCTACTAGAAACAACATTTTCAGAATAATACTTCTTTAATCTACAATTTTTATAAAACATTTAAACATACAAACTAGGTTTTATTGGGTTTGTGGTTTTTGCACTACTTTCAATAGCACGTGAGCAAATTCCTTTAGTGAAGTCTTTTTACCGACAGATAGCAAATGAAAAATATTCGGACCAAAAATCCTTTTAGAGCGATTCTACAACAGATCTCCGCAACAACACATTATTTTTGTTGGCAGCAGAGGTCTTTAAAACAAAATCGGCAATGAAGGTAAACAAACTCTTCTGTATGCTTGTAGCCAAATATGATGATTTGTGTATTAATAATGATGGATAATCATTAAAGATAACATCAGGCAGTAGAAATGATGTGTTCAGTAATAAAAATATCTTCGTGAAGATAAATAACCTATGGTCTTAAAAATTGTTCCATTTCTCTTCTTTATCCTGTTGTTATATACACGAGTTGGATGTATCTTCAGAAATATTACTTTTTTTTTATTCAGGTGTTTGACTTTGAATTAAATGAAGAAGAGGTAAGAGAATTAGACGCTCTTGATTTGAGAGACAATGGCAGGATGTTCAATGACAGAGGCACGGGAAGGTATGCTCCATTCTTTGCTTTGTTTTGATTTTTAAAAGTTTAGAGAAGCTTGCTTGCAACCTTTCTAGCAAAGTCCCTTATTTTATGTAAAATGTAATCTCATATAATTTCTGATATAATTTTTGCCAACTTAATTCCATGTAAGTTTTGAATAAATTATCGTGTACATTGGAAGTAATATTCCATAATGCCTTGGCTACTGAAGATAATGAGTTTCTGAATCTTGAAGTTAGCTGAAATTTGATTACCCATTGTTTTCTATAGATAATTGTTTAGTTCATAGTGGACGTTGCTCTATTTAAAGATAAGTTTTATTTTCGTCTTTGCATTTTTTTAATCAAAGAAAATTTACATTCACAAATGTTCAACTGTTACAAAAGTAATGCAATATTGACATTAGTTCATCAAAGATTTTCTACTTTTAATATTACTAAATTCCTTTGATTGCTATCTCAAAAAGTATTTCAGCATGTGGAAAATTTTAATTCGGTTTCCCCCNCTTTATGTAATAATAATAATAAAAATAATACTAATAATAATAAAAATAATAGTAATAATAATAAAAATAATAGTAATAATAATAAAAATAATAATAGATAATTAAAACATTTCTTTCATTTTATTGTTTCTGTGTTGGACAGGTTTACGGGTCATCCAGAAAATCCTTCTAACGATGCTTATTAAATTTCACAAAATGATAAAGCGTCCTTCATTGTGTGATGGTCTTCTAATAATTTTGACACTTGAAATTTTTTCTGTAATATGATGTAAATAAAACTTTGAGTTTCTTTAATGTATTATGTGTTCCATAATTATTTGTCTCTGTATAGTGCTACTTGAACTTTTTTAAATTAAGAGAGGGATAATTTAACATTTTGTCGTGAGGCGGGCTCAAATGTCCGGCGCATCGGAAGCGCTTTCCTAACCTATACAGAACTACTGACTGAGCGCGGGCCTCGATACGAATACGCGAAACATTGTCACCCGCGAGGTGGTAGAGGAGAGAGGAATATGTGACTCCACTCCGCCTTCTCGGTTAGAATTTACTTCACGGTTTCTGCCGAATTCTTCCCACCTCGCTTCCCTTCGGCCTGAATTGCCTCAACGGTCTTAGCAGGACCTATTCTCTGACGCTATCTTGACGCAAGTTGCAACTTCATACACGACTAACCTGCAGAGTGCTTACAATATTACAAATGTAGAAAGGCGCTGTGTGACAAGGGAATCTTTCTGGTATTACCTCTGGAGGTGAACAAACTTCGAACAGCTTCCATCATGAAATAGCAGATAATGCAATTTCTTTGTTGTTCACAGCGCTGCACAATCTCCCCGCTAGTAGTGGTGTAACGTGCATGTTTGATATTTCGTATTTACTTTCTTTATGGTGCTCTCTTCACTTTCTCGTATACTTTCTCATAGCATATTGGAAGGAACAGCGCTCGTTGGACGAGTAGAAAACTCCCTTTTCTTGTATATTGCTGGATTGCCATTCAAGTTTTTGATGTCAGAATAAAGCTAAATAAGTCATGTGAGTAAAACTATTACTAATGTATGGATTTATTGGGCAACTAAGCTAATTGTTTAAATATGTGAAGAATAACACGCGCAGAAATTGAGTGGGAGGAAATTATTATTGTTCGTTAATCTAATGGGCAATTTAAATGTAATTTCAATAATTTTGTCATTCAGTTTATGTAACTTGAGAAGTTAATACTTAATTGACAAAAAAGTGGACTCTGCTATAGTCAACACACGTGAATATTCGAATAAATTAACCCTTGAATTATTCCTACTCGGATGAATTTAGTTAAGTAGAGAGATAACTTGTGTTTAAGGAAGTGATATTTTACGAGTGATTACTAGGTCAATGAACTGGGGGAGAGACAGCTGGTTTAAAGCTGAAGATATCGAATTGAATTTCATCCTACATGATATTTTGAGAGGCCCTAGACATCTACGCTCCTAGTCGGAAGAGCTAGCTGATAGATTCGTGAATGCAGGAGCACCATCCAACGTGACGTCTAACCAGGAATGGAGAACCGCGGGAACGCAGGCTGGCTGATCGAGACGCTCCTGTCTCGTTTGTCACGAAGACAAATGTTCTGTCACCTGACGCCTGACACTCAACCCCTGACCGGCGTCCGTCGACGAGAATAAATTTAAGCAAATGTTCGTGTTGTAGCAAATGTTGCTACATCGCGTCATATATTTTTACACGTTATTCAATGCGAATCATTGTCAATGCATACTAAATATCCCTTACACAGGAGACCCAGGGTATTGTTATAACTTTCTTATTAATTCACTCTCTTCCCTCTGTCTGGTTTTCGCTCGCGTACGGTTAACAACGCTTTAATACACGCTCCGCCAGACTTGAGTTGGGTACCCACAACATCTCGCTCGTGCATCAGGAATAAATTAACACGTTAACCCATGTAAATGTAAAAACTGCATTAATAAGATACTGTAACAAAATAATTCAAGACAACTAACTCTACTCATCGTGAGTGCCACTGAAACATTATAATCTGATATTCGACTTGTCATACAATTTTATGAAACCAATCATGCCTGGTGTTCCACTGCAATTACAATGCAGTAAATATTAATCTAGTTTTGTTGGATTATTTTGTTATGATTGCTTACATTAGTTAGTTTTCTTTAGTATTTTTGTGGGGGATCGTCGAGAACACGCACGGACCTCAATCTTTGTAATTAAGAGTCGATGTTGAAGACGATAACTACCCCCAACAGTGTCTTTCTCTCAAACACTTCCTGCGTGTTTTGCATCAAAAGTGGTGGGGATTATTTTTCCAGAGACAGACGATGAGAAGATGGCAGAAAGATCGCGACGAGGAGCAGTGATTGATAGCAAAAGACGCATCAAGAAATATGATTTTTATTTTTTTATTGGTCCGTTTACCCTCGCGAACTTCGAGGTGTTCAAGACCCTGTCCCTTACTACGGGGTCGAACTCAGTTCAAGCGACGGGCTGGCAGCGCTTTTACATAGGTGAAAGTATAAGTCGATGTTTATCCGGTTGAATTAGACAAATATCGCAAATAAGTTAAAGTAATTGTTATGACATTCCTATTTAACAGGGAAACTATCGAAACAGTTAATTATTTACTCTTTAATTATATAAACTTCAATTTCCCATATATACGTGATTTTTGCCCAATTGATTCATCAAGCTGACAATCACTGCGCCGTCCGATTGTTTTGAAATAAAAGAAGTATTAAACTTTATCTGTTAACCTTTGTATTCGCTTTTAAGAAATTAAAATATTCCGTTTAGTAAAATTAGAAAAACATCTTTTTTTAACGCTTATGTAACAAAACTATCGCCGACACTTCTGGCAGTTCACTGGTTCTCTAAGGGAGAGAGCCAGCGTCGGAGACGCAGTAGTGGGGGCAGAAGGACGCGTGCAAGAGATAAAGAAATTGGAACCCATGTTGATGTTGTTGTACAGCAGCAGTCCACGCCTGTACCTGGGTGGTGCTCATCGTGGATGGTCTCACGGTGGAATTGCTGTCCAATGCTTCCTGGAACATATAATCAAGAGAACCATGTCCGCCGGAAACCGGCGACTTAGGCCCTCTTTTGGTTAGACGGAATAAGTGGAGTTAGAATGAAGGATGATGAGAAATAGGACAAAGAGGAAGAGATGTGAAGGTTTTTAATTTTGAGAGAAGAATATTAGGGATAAAACGTAGGAATGGGTAGTTTAAGAATATCTGAAGGATATCTTCTAACTGCAGCAGAATTTACTCTGCGTGCGAGGTGGCGCCAATATCTTTTAAAGGGGTTGTCAGGGGAAGCATCGTGGAATGCCTTTCGGAGGTGTTTCCGGACTTGAAGAAAAATAGTTTTAGTGATAGATTGAAGATTAGAAATAGCTCTTAGATGTGAGTTCCGAGTGCGCAGTGGCGGTCGTACAGCAATTCGCAGGAACCGGTTCTCGATGACGTGCAGGGGGTGAAGATTTGGCCTAGAAGTAGTGGCCCAGGTTTCGCAGGCGTATAGCGCAAGACTGCGAGTGCACGCTTTATAGACCTTAAGTTTCAGTTTGAGCCGGATCCTGCGATTTCGGAAGAGTGGAGATAGACGAGCGAGCGCGCAGTTCATTTTAGAAGAGACAGATTTTGCATGGTCTTGCCAGCGAAGTTTCCCGTCCATCGTTATCCCAAGGTACTTAATCCACAGTGGTGTCCTTGACCTTGAGCGATGGCAGGTTTTGGCAGGATTTACTAGAGAGGCGGCGAAAAGTAAAGATGATTGCCTGGCACTTGGAGGGGTTTAAGGTGAATCCATTAGAGGTACTCCAAGTTTCCAGGCGAGAAGTAGCTGATTGAAGGTTTGATATAGCAACAGGAAATTTGAATGCGTGCGCCGCATACGCGATGTCATCCGCGTACAAGAATTCGGAAACATGCCGAGGGTCAGGAAGATCGTGAAGAAACGGTGAGAAAGAGTGGGTGCCCAGACACTACCCTGGGGAACCCCTGCGCAGATGGGGCGGCTGGTGGAGAGGAAACGTCGATAACGAACCTGGAAGGTTCACCCGGAAAGGTAACTGCGTAGGAGTTGGTGAAAAATTGAAGGAACTAGGGAAGTGGTTTTGTGAAGGAGTAGGTCGTGATGGATAGTGTCAAAGGCGAAAGAGAAGTCAAAGAAGATGGCAGGAATGGCAGTTCTTCGAGAGAGGATGGGCGCTAGCTCGTGTGCCAGTCGCAAAGTCTGCAAAGCTGCAGACTTATTGCGCCGGAATCCGAACTGGGTGGGACGAATAGTACGAGAGGATTCGAGGAGAGGAGTAAATTTGGCGAAGACTAGGCGCTCGAAGAGTTTGCCAAGAATAGAAAGAAGACTGATGGGACGATAGTTGTTAGGGTCCCGAAGATTTTTCCCCGGCTTGGGGATAAGAATAATAGTGGCATGTTTCCATGAAAGAGGAAAGTATCCAAATGAGAGGCAAGAATTGAAAATCTTAGAAGAAGAATAGCGTTGTGGGGAAGATGGCGGAGATACACGCCATGGAGCTTGACGGAGCCACCCACTTTCGTGATGTTGACTCTCTTCAGTCCTTCACCTCCCAGACGCCCAGGGTCCACTCATCGTCCGGGGTGATAGGAGTCAGAGGGGGCAGAAGATTGGTCAAGGGAGAGGAGTGGGGCGCAATGACAGGAGGCAAGAAGCGGGTTTTAAGAATATCGCCGAAGATCTCAACTTTTCTGGCCGAATCATAGGTGGGAGTGTGTGTGCCAGGAATGAGGAGAGGAGTGATGGCAGGGGAAGGGTTTTGGAGGGTTCTCTGGATCGTCCAGAAGAAGAAATGTTTGCCTGGGCAAGATAGTCTTGCCATTGCTGGGCATGGAAGTCACGGAGTCTGTCTTGAAGTGTCCGTCTGGTGTGGAGGAAGTGGGCCTTGTCTGGGGGTCTCTGGTGCGGTACAATCGTCGCTGCGCACGACGACGTTCCCGCACCAGAGTGAGAGTGTCAGGGTGGCGTGAAGTTTTAGGGGTTATCGTACTACAATGTCGGAAGCTGGTCAGTATGTGGTTTGTTATGTGCTCAATGGCCCGGTCAATATCGTCGGGTGAAGTGAGTGGGAGATGGGAATCCACCTTCCGGCTGATCCGTGAGGTGTACCCTCCAGTCCGTCTTGATGTCTGGGTCAGATTGAAAGTCGTGGAGGAATGGAACAAAGTAATAGGAAGAATGGGAAGATAGGAAACGATGGTCCGATGTCAGTTCGAAATGGGGATGAGTAGTGATTTGGATAGTTGATGAGTGAAGAACAATGTCAAGGATGTCGTGGGGAACGTTGTTGGCTAAGATGGTAGGTCTAGAGGGAGGATTAGTTTGGGGTGTTGTGCGAGGTAGGTGGCCAGTATCCTACCGTTGGTGTTGCAGACATTGCAGCCCCTGTCGGTGTTTTTGTAGTTAAGATCTCCGGTGATGACGATGTAGTCACCCAGACCTCGGATAGAGTCGAGATCCGCTCTGTTGAGAGATGGCTAGCCCTCCGTTACGCAGACACCAGAATGACTGGGTCTCTTGGAGTGCCAAATTCCAAGACCGTGGCTTCAGGAGAGGTAAAAGGAGTTGGAAGACGAGTGTGGGGAATAGTTTTCCGAATAGCGATGGTTGTACCGCCGTGGGGGTTAAAATTAGGGATGGTGCGGGGTCTATCGTCACGGTAAATGTTATAGCCCTGCAGAGAAAAAGAAAGTACGGGAGTGAACCATGTCTCCTGAAGAAGAACATGGATCGAGAAGCCGGATTCAAATTGCTGGATTTCCGTTATCTTGAGGCTGGTGATGCCTTGGCAGTTCCTCGACGCAAAGGAGGTTATTGAGTTAGGAGGCTTTAGAAGAGTGAGGACAGAGCTTGCAAGGCGGTGAGAGCCTTGGGGAGAAAAAGGGTCGGGGGCGGATAAGATAGAGAGGACCTGTTTTATCGCGTCCATTATGGCGCGCAGGTCGAAACGTTGAAGGATGGAAAGAAGCTCAGTAAGAGTCTGAAGGTCAGACGGGGTGATGGCACTGATCTGCGAGGCGAGATTCACCGCCGGAGAAGAAGAGGTGAATGCTGGTGTCGACAACGACGGTTGCCCTTGGACAATGTCAGCAAAGGACCCTGACATTGGGCTGGGAGAATATGCTGCTGCAACCGTAGGGCGCACTGTGGCATTTAGCCTTCTCGTCACCAGAGCAGCTTCCCTCTGGTCACGTGCGCGGGTGACCTGCTCTGTCCGTCTGCGTTTCATTTCGAGGAATGCAGGGCAACTGGACCAAGAGGCACCTGCACAATTGTTGCAGGTTAGCCTTGAGGGGCGGGGAACACTGAGCCAGGCCATGTGGCCCCACACACAGTGGACAGACCACTTCACGCCCGCAGTGGTTGCGGGTATGGCCCCAAGCCTGTCACCTCCACTCGCGACGGTGGCAGTCCTCGAACGTCACCCGAACGTGACCCAGAAAACGGATGTTAAATGTTTTTAATAGTGTGTACGGCCGTATGGGCGATCTCCACCACGTACAAACCGAGGTGGATCCGCCCATCGCCGTTCTTCTTTTGGAGCTGGCTAAGGTGAAACACCTTCACCTCCTGGCTCTCAATGTCGGCGCGTAGCGACTCGAGATCTTCATTTGCTTCAAGACCTCGAATCACTAGTCGATGACGACCTTCTTCCGTGACGCGGTGGAAGGTGGAAGTATTTGGGTCCTCATTCTGGAGGACCCGCAACTTGCTGACCACAGCTTGGTGGTCAGAAAAGTCCGACACGTTGACTATGAAGTGCTGACGGGTGTTTCTTCCCGTCAGTCGACATTTTGAGGAGGCCTGCAATACGCGCAGGAGCTCCCGTGAATCGAGAACATTCTCGACGTAAATGTCGCCACCACGGCGACCATTGCCGGAGATGGCTCTACCTGTTGAGATGGTGGTAGGAGCGGTAGTTGTGGGGGAGGAAGAAGGATTGGGGAGGGATGTAGCGTTCCCTACCGATTTTGTCGGACCTGCACTATTCCCATGTGCAGATCCCGGTGTGGGCGTATCTACAATGACCGATGTGGCGATTGGCGGAGTAATCTGGTGGTTTGATCCTAATGTATGAGACGTTTGCTCCTGCCTAACATCCCCGGACGCGGTCGGGGCACTTAAAGGGTCAAACCTATTGGTCAACGCCATGAGGCGTTGCTCTTTCGACTGCCTAGGCCTAAAGATCTTTGTGGTCGGAATAAATCCTTCCTCGGTTTCCATAGAAGGGCTGTCTTGCGGCCTGGTTGCCGGAACAATATGCGTTGTACAAGATGGTAAAACAGTTGTAGGTGCCGCAACACCTGACTTACCTGGAATATCCAGGAAGCTGGGACGGGCAGCATCAGAAGGTTGGTCGACAGTTCTGGAAACAACGTTACCTGCAGAGATGTCAGCAGGCAGCACGACAATCGACGACTGCAGAGAAGCCATGGTCAGCGAAGACGCCGGAAGTTCAGGCCGCCTCCGCTTGGAACTACCACGCTGCTTCATCCGCTTCCGGAGATTAGTGTTCAGCCACTGCGCCGAGACGAAGTCAACCGGCGAGGTATCGCGATCCTACAGTTTAACCGGGGGTGCAGCGGCACTCGTAACTACAAAGATAATTGGGAACGTGGTCAAAATTAAACAGTCGGTATTGTTAACATTTAGCTAAGGTATGGGCTCAGAAGCGGCCCAAATTTCAAGAAGTACGGTTAGCGCAGTAGCCCGCACAAGGCGAAAGGACAGACGTGACCTAGATAATGAGAAATCAACCAAAATTAATCCAGGATCTCTTTTGTAAGTGTCGGGGGAGATGGTATTTCGTTACTTCACAGGTTCTAAACTGTTCCACAAGGAAATTCCCCTTTCAAAATAAATATGTTAAGAGATTATGAAAAAGGACAAGTTTTATTTCTAATGAAATAAGTAACAAGTAACGTAATGAAACTATCTTGGTGCCAACGACAGCAGGGTCACGTCAGAAAATCGTCAGCTGATTCCTGAAAAGTACAATGTTTTAGCTGTTACGACTCGGAGTTGTAAAACTTGAAGTGTCACTTCAGAGTTCAATCTGGCACTTAGTCGCTGGACGGAATTCCTGGTGCAGACGTTGAGGGAAACGTCAACTCAATAATCCGTGAACTTGCCGTCGACGTTTCGGCGCAGCGGTCAGAGCGAGAGCGTCGTTCCAGCGGTCTTCACCGTGAACGTTTCGGCGCAGCGATCAGAGCGAGAGTGTCTTCCCATAGATCTTCACCGTGCGATTGCTCGAGGCATAATGAATTCTAGCCCCGATCAACAAGTTTATTTCACCTTGGTAACCTTCCAATTAGTGGGTGAAATCCTTTGTTAGCTTTCTGGAACTTTCCTAATAAAATTCACGATTCGTTGAATGTGTCCACTTAGGAATACGCACATGGAGTTCATGGAGCTTATAGAGTTTATAAAGAAATGTTCATTTGTCAAACATGTGGCCTTGCATGCGGAACGTTTGGAATAAACAACGTTAGTCTGTCTGGCGATGTAAACACAAAATCGCGTTTGCGTGTTTACATGTTAATATCTTGGAGAAATAATGTTCTGGGTTTTGGTATGATAATATGTAGAAGTATGATATCTTCTACATAAGGTTTGAACCAAGGGCGTGGATGGAAAAATGTTAAGGTTCAAAGGGAGCGGTCTCTAGGATATTTCGAGAGGGGACCCAGTGCACAAAAACAAGATCATAAAATCTTGGGAGTGAAGAGGGTGAGAAATTAACTTGATCAAATCAAGGCGGCGCGGCACATAAACAGAAGGCACGATGCAGTTTTTTGGGCAAAAGGCGGGTATTTTCAAGGCGCAGAAGTCACTAGGGACTGCCGGAACAAGCTCAGACTCGCAGAACCAAGGGTTCTTTTGGCGGTGGGCGAAAAGAAAGCAGACAATAGAAAAGTAGGCGTGAGAACGATGGACATTTCGGAACGAGGAAGCCACATGGCCTCGGCGTAGCGTCAGGAGAAAGCGAAGATAGCTGCTGTTGAACAGAGCGACGTGATTCGTTCATAATAGAGCATACGTCACGACCTTCCAGTCTATCGAAGATCGAATAAAATGATTGGCTCTTGAAATTACATGACACGTCGAAGTGCGTGAACTTTTTCAAAATTTCGTAGAGAAGGAATTTTTGTTAGTAAATGACGTGAGCATATTAGTTAGGATATGTATTATTATTAAGAGGATTACTTACGAGTATACTTGATGTCCATTACGAGATTTACTTGGAGACTTACTACAGTAACTTGAGATAGTTGCGATACTGGAAAATTTTCGATTTTATTCCAAGATTAGCGCCGAGAGTTATTTTCAGAACAGTTTGGGACTTAGTATATTTTTGGAAATCATTCTCGTTCCAATTCACTTGACAATGTATTCGATTACATTGCTCGGTATTATAACTAAATTTGCCAGCACTTCGGCTATTAATTATTTTCGAGTGCGGTCTCTTGTTAATTAATTTGGAAACAAGTGAATTTAACTAACGAAATATGTGACTTTTTGATTTTTTGTGACTGTAAACAATGAGTACCGTAGCATCGGAACAGATGGCTAGCGGCTTCTGATAGTGAACAATTGATCAAATTTTTGGAAAGATTCTCCGTGACGAGTTCCGTTCGTGAGTAGGAAGTGCGCGACTCGGAACGCAATGCCGAAGACATTAATTAGACCATGGAACCTGGGCGCGATAGCCAGTGACATCAATGAATGGGGTTACGAGTAGCGGTTGGGTCATTCATCGGGGAGGATCTACTGGTAGCAGCTGTCAATAGCCCACAGGTCATCGAAGCAAGTTTAGCGCAAGACGATCACGCCGATTGACCCGAGGTAGCCCACCTTTCACCAATGTTTTGTAAACAAGGTAATCGTACTGTACTGGTAGCTTCTAGCTAAAGTAGATGCGAGCAGTGAGTCTTTGGACGAAGATAAAGCGTGGGCTTCAACATAACTGACTGAATGGGAAAGACAGTATGTTTCGTTAATCAGCAACGAACTAATTAGCTTTGTTATTCCAGTATTAATTGTGTAACGTAAATTTAGAAGAAAACGATGATTGGGGACTGATCATTGAACCCACATCACTGTGAATGTTATGTACTCTTAATGTGTGAATTTTGGGGGAAAATCCAGGAAAGTGGGTATGTGTGACGTAGTGAGTAGTAATTTGAAGAATGTAGTAGATGTTGATTAAAACCAATTTTATTTGTGATGCTGCGCGTAGTTATACCAGAAGTGTGTGTTTTCTTGAATAAATGGGCACTAACCCCGCCTGTCACAAATTCCTTTCATTGTGTTCAATTTATTAATTAACGTTGGTATGGTTATTCACAGCCATATCATATTCTTGTAGTATAATTAGGTTGTACAACAAGTGGCGCCCACAACACAGGGGTCTGAGTTAACTAGCATAACTCAAAGTGATCTTAAGAATATAAGTATGACGTCAACTCTACGATGTTCATGTATAAATAAATCATTGTGTTAATTAATTAAGGGTAATTAACCACTACCCTATTTCTCATTGTTTTACATCTGGTGTATCTCAAATGTGGTGCTTTTCCACATAAAGTGGTTGTTATTAGTGAAACCACTTAGATTCAAGGAAAAATTAATTAAATCCGTTAATTAATTAATAGCTTAGGGTTAACCATTACCCCATTATTTTTGTTTTGTTACGATATATATTAAAATGGTTCTTGAATGTATATGTATGAAATTTGAGGATAGGATGAGTATGAAATCATATTGAAATAAATATTTTTTACAGCAATACACTGATATTTGACTGATTTGAAACTCTTGTAAATTTTTTATGTTACTATACATGTTACCATAAACTTGAAGGCACCATAGGTAATATGTAATTGTTCATTTAATGTTAAATTGTAATAATTTTTCACGAATTTGTTTTTCACTTTCAGTGTACTATTATTTTTCAATTTTAATAAAAATCATATACTATTGAGTCATGAAGGTCCCATTTTGGCCTATTTAACATGGAATGACACTATCTAAGGAGGAGGGAGTTCAAATCTTTGCAGTATTTATCTATAAAAGCAAAATACCCTTCACATACTGAGTAATCACGAAATCTCAGAAACTAGAAAGCCTACAGGCTTGAAATTTGGAACGTCGGTTCCTTTCCGAGTGTGGACATCCGGTAAGAAAATATTTCACGAAAATATTTATGGTGAAATTGCGGGTTGGAATGTTATACGTATGTATCCTACCATAACTTTAGAGTGCCTGGAACAATTTGAACGAAATTGATACATGGATGACTGACTGTCGGACACCCTCCACTCAGGACGTAAGATATCCGTAGCACCCCTAGGGAAGGGGTGAGAAGGGGATGACATGTAAAAAAATTGAAAAATCCAATATCAGAATTGAAACAATAGTTTTCTGTGCCGCTTAGTAGGATAAGGACACCGAACGCTTCATAAGTTCACATTCAGCCCACATTATATATAATATACTCATAGCATCCTTTTGGTATGAAAGAAGGGTGGGAATGAGAGCAGTTAAATTTAATAAACGACCGATATTGGTCATTTGTGGAACCGCTGAAACAAAATGACACCCTCATTACCAGATAAGTACACGGTCACCCCCTATGAGGAATGAACACCCTTTGTGTTGGAGGAAAGGAGTGAAATGTAAACATTTTCGGAAGTGACTGATATTAGTGTTGAGATCGTAGTTTTCGAGGCCGCTGGTATTAGTGGTGACATTCTTGAAGACGTCAAAGTCCATAATGCGCCCGAATAAAACTTGGGTTTCTGTACCTGTTTGCTGGAATTTATTCGTAGACATCATTCCCTCTCTCTTTTCTCCGCTCACCGAGATCGTGGGTTTTCCGGCATTCTTTTGGGGGATCAGGAAAAGGCAGATTTATATGGATGAGGCAGAAATGTGGGTGTCATTATACACACCATTTTTGATTTTGCCGAATTTTTATGGTGGTTTCTTCTAATAATTTTAGAAGATATATTTTTTCCCAAAAAATTTTTTTTTGTTATGGAAATGGAAAATATGGTAACAAAGCATACGTATTTTGTTTTACGCCAAAATGATGAACATTGTTTTTTACTCTTTTTTCAATTCTGGGGTGTACATCATTGCATGGCAAATTATTTCTCTGAATGTGATTGCTAACAATTACAATGTTATTTTTTATTGCTTATGTTACAAGTAAAATTATTACATTGTAAAGAAGGGATATGGTTGCCTACTGACTAGTCACACACAAAATAAAAAAACATATGCCATATAGCGAATAGATTATAGGTCTAATATACGAGTATAGCTAATTGTATGCTTTGTTACCATATTTTCCATTTCCACAATGTCTTGAAGTAAGCCCGATATGCTCGCATGGCCATTAGCCAAAGTTATGTCAATTGTCCGTTAAAAGACAGGTCTCATACTATGAAATGCAATTATCAAGTTCTTCATTGACTCTCAGTGTACTGAAATACAGGGTCACCAAAAGGACTTTTTTGTTCCGCTAGATACAAAAGTAGCTATTTTTCGGCAGCATTGAAAGTGAACCATGCAACAAATGAGCTAATTAAGGTAATACTTAGTAGTACTACATAAGTTAAACCCTAAAACTGTGGCTGACCCTCAGTGCATGGGTTCAGGAGGTCTCAGATATGGCGCTTTTTCACTTTCCGCGACTAAGTTTGGTGAACCCAGCCAGGTTACACTGAAGGTCAGCCATGAAATTTACAAAATAATTCAATTCAAATGTTGTAATCACAAGAAATACTTTGCCTGATACTCAATGCACTGAGATAATAGGATACAGAAAGAAGTCGATTTGAGACAAATACTGGGTCGCGACCCGCTGTAGGAATTTTTTAGGGTAACAAAATAAATTTTTGGAGAAAAATAGGTGTCTTCTAAATTTACTAGAAGAAACCACCGTAAAAATTCGGCAAAATAAAAATGGTGTGTATAATAACCTGCCTGTCTCTTATAAAATCTGCCTCTTAAGTCTTACTTTCTATTTTTGAACCGCCCGAGGGAATGGATCTTCGTTCGTCAGGCTCTCCTCCCTTGCAAGCACCAACTAGTAAGTACGTGTTTGGCAAACACGGGGCCCCGAGCTGAGTCTGGCATTACTTCCACTTACTTGTGCTCCTTCTTTTCTCTTTCCAGACCTCCCTTGGTCGCCTCTTGTTCATTTCGATCCCGACGCTAGTAGGTTGCGAGGGCTAGGGTATCTTTCATTTTCCTCGTTGTAATGTTTTGATGGCAGAATTCAAAAAAGGATTCCTGGAGATATATGGTAATGAAATCCTCGAAATTAATTGAATCAATTATTTGAAACTTGGCAGAATTCAAAAATTTATTCATGTGTGTATTGTAATGGACACATCATATAGAAGAAATATATATTTTCTGTGACAAGCAAAGAATCCTCGCAGGCTATGCAAGTTCGTCCTGGAGATGTATGGTAATGAAATCCTCGAAATCATTTGAATAAATTATTTGAAACTTGGCAGAATTCAAAAATTTGTTCATGTGTGTATTGTAATGGACACATCGTAGAGAAGAAATATATATTTTATGTGACAAGCAAAGAATCCTCGCAGGCCCTGCAGGTCCGTCCTGGAGATGTATGGCAATGAAATACTTGAAATCTTTTGAATTTATTATTTGAAACTTGGCAGAATTCAAAAATTTATTCATGTGTGTATTGTAATGGACACATCGTATAGAAGAAATATATATTTTATGTGACATGCAAAGAAACCTCGCAGGCTATGAAGGTCCGTCCTAGAGATGTATGGTAATGAAATCCTCGAAATCATTTGAATAAATTATTTGAAATTTGGAAGAATTCAAAAATTTGTTTATGTGTGTATTGTAATGGACACATCGTATAGAAGAAATATATATTTTATGTGACAAGCAAAGAATCCTCGCAGGCTATGCAAGTCTGTCCTGGAGATGTATGATAATGAAATCCTCCAAATTAAATGAATAAATTATTTGAAACTTGGCAGAATCCAAAAATTTGTTCATGTGAGTATTGTAATGGACACATCGTATACAAGAAATATATATTTTATGTGACAAGCAAAGAATCCTCGCAGGCTATGCAAGTCCGTCCTAGAGATGTATGGTAATGAAATCCTCGAAATCATTTGAATAAATTATTTGAAACTTGGCAGAATT
>NNCF01126857.1:0-28128 GCA_002313205.1 Laupala kohalensis | reverse complement strand
TCATGTGGAGAAAGACTGCTATTGATAGGGTTCACCAGCTGCTTATTATGACAGGACGGACAAAGTTGAAAAGGAAATTTAGGGGTGTGTGAACCTTTGACATTCTGCGTTTTTCTGTATCATTTATTTCCATGGTTTCATAAATTAAATTTAAAGTTTTTCTTGATAAGTAAAAGTAATTAAGAAATGTTGCCTCCTTACTTCTTCGCAATGTCAAATAAGCAACATTACTAATAATAAAGAAAATGGAAATGGCCGAACATAATACTCTGTCTCCACATTGCTTAGAGACTTATTTGTACTTATATCCTACAAAGTTGTGATTCTAACTTCTGCTGGAAGCATGTGATGCTTCATTAGATTCATCATCATGTAAAGTAAGACGAAAGTGTCTCAGAATATTTACATTTTACGTCTATGCAATTGAATGGATCAAACCTCACAAATGAAGAATTTTTCTACACAGCATTAATAACAGGTCTACACAGAATGTGTGGACGATATCCTATAATTTCAACTTTTCCTTTCTTTTCTTTTTTTTTATATAGCATTTATGAATTACACGTTTTATAACGCACGCTTATACGCCATGATGGGACGTAGTACTCTGGACGAAATGTGATTTGACTCATGAGACCCAATAAAAGACAGTGGTCTTGCGCATCCGTCCATGCTTATAATCTGTAACCACGTTTTTCTTCACTTTGAGCGGATTCAAGTCGAACGGTTGGACGTACAAGGTGAATAATATAAAACGAAAACGTGACTAAATAGATTTTTTGTGGGGCTTTACGGCTCATGTCGACATCAAAGATCATTGGAACCCGAAAAACTTGTACAGGTAGGGAAAATGCAGTTACGCACTATGGAGACCAAAATGACTCTCCCCGCGTGTGGGACTCGTCGAATGATTCAACCCTACACACTAAAAACCCTCCTGATCTACAACACAACAAAACATATCTCACAACACACATCAAATGGAAGGGGGCTAAAATGAAGCGGGCACGTAACATGAGGGGGGACAAAGAATCAGGGGGGACAAAAAATGAGGGGTAAAACAAAAAATGAGAGGAATGAGGAAAATGAAAGATACCCTACCTCCAATAGCGTCGGGATCGAAAAGAACAACAGGTGACCAAGGAAGGTCAGGAAAATGAAAGAAAGGAGCATGGCACAAGTGAGTGGAAGTAATGCCAGACTCAGTTCGGGGTCCCGTGTTCTCCAAACACGTACTTACTAGATGTAAGTCCCATGGGGGAGTAACTAAATAGAGTGACATCTTATGACTTCCTTTGTATAATTTTATTGCTGCATTGTGTATTAACATATGCTATTCATTACCATTCTGATGTCATACTTACGTGCTTAGTGATGAATATGCAGAAGAGTGACACTTACCTAAAACTAGCGGACAATGAGAAAACATTTGTCTCGCATAGTATTCAGAAAATGAAAACGGCTTGCAAGAATTCTTATACATTAACATTACTTATAGGTACACTCTATAGGGAGTAATAGGAATGTAATGTAACTTGATTTTGGAATTAAATTGATGTTTGACGTTGATATTCCTTGCCAACTACTTGTAAAGTTTGTGTATTCGTACGTTTTTGATGCTATTATATTGAAGTTTCTTTACAAATTGAATTTATTTAAGAAGACTAATACAAATAAATATGTTAGAAGTATTACAGTGAATAACGCCTTTAAAATCTAAAATTTGAAAAGTACGTATTTCATAATTATCTGCAATACATATTCAACAATAAAATGTTAAATTTCTGCCATTAAACAACACAGAAAGAAACACATTAATTACCATTCATTGATGAAACCGAAACAAACATTTCCCCGTGTTTTTCCAAAAAGGATATTTTCTTAAATAGCAATAACATGTTATAAGACTGTTATGTGGTAGTGTGATTTCTCAGTAAATGAGATGTAGCGAAAATAATATTGAAAAGTGAAATGTAAAAACCCTAAAGCTGTTATTTAGTATATGAACAGTTCAGGAATTAAAAAAATATAATAATTCCTCCATTAGGTACTGGAAAAGAGTAAAATAAATCATTTTCTTAAAAACAATCTTTTAAAATACAAATTTTGAAAAAAATATGGGAGGATGGTTTTGTTATAAAAGATACATTAGGTAGAAATTTCATGTTTCTAGATCTATAATTTTAAACTATGCCTTAATAAACATTGAAAGTAAACCAATCAGTCAGAACAGAGCAACATTGTCATAATCGCACTTACAATATATCCCCAACAAACATTAATTGTTGTTGTAAAACGTATTATTCCAATCAATAATATAACTTATCCATGGTTACTTTCCAAACGACTGCCTATCAGTAGATGCATTACATGCTAAGTTCCTGAACATTTTGTGAGCAACTGAAATGGATAATATAGCACGAAAGGCAAAAACAGCTTTTCACAATCTGTTGTCGGGCTGCATCAAGCCATATGAGGCAGAAGTGGAAGAACAGCACGAAGATGACGATTTGGAAATAGCGCAAGATGCACTTATGTACTTCGACAATTCCAAACATAACCTAAAAAAAGAAATAAGAGCAAAAATTAGTGTTATTGATCAAGAGAACACTCTATTGACAAACTTCATAAACACATGCGAAGTTGTTAAAGAGAAGATCTATAATGTTTCGGAAGAACTGGACAACGAACTGAGACAGTTACGAAACACAAGACAGTTGATCAATATGAATCTTGCAAAAATGGACGAAACTCTTCAAAACAAGGATAATAAAATATCACAGCTTGTGAATCTAATTGCGAAAAAGAATCAGACAAATAACTATTACTCAGATGACGAAGCTGGTCAGTTCGAAGAACTGGGTGCACATTTTGATACAGATGATGAATATGATGATTAAATCATATACGATTGATAATTTAACCGATTTTTGATTATTTTTCTTCTTATGACCTACAACCCGAAATGGATAAAACACGTAACGATCACTGGAGTAGTCCTTCTCTGGTATTTTCGTCGTCTCTCCCCGGACAGACCAAATGAACATGGAACGACAGATAAATCAACCATACCAAGACTCTGCCTATTTATTTGTTGTCTTACAATGAATATGACATCCTACCTGAAACGTGAATTTTCAAAAATGGACGAAACTCTTCAATACAAGGATAATGAAATATCACAGCTTGTGAATCTAATTGCGAAAAAGAACCAGACAAATGACTATTACTCAGATGACGAAGGAGGTCAGTTCGAAGAACTGGGTGCACATTTTGATACAGATGATGAATATGATGATTAAATCACAGACGATTGATAATTTAACTGATTTTTTATTATTTTTCTGATTATGACCTACAACCCGAAATGGACAAAACACGTAACGATCACTGGAGTAGTCCTCCTCTGGACTTTTCGTCGTCTCTCCCCGGACCGACCAAATGAACATGGAACGACAGATAAATCAACCATACCATGACTACGACTATTTATTTGTGTGTCTTACAATGAATATGACATCCTACCTGAAACGTGAATTTTCAAAAATGGACGAAACTCTTCAATACAAGGATAATGAAATATCACAGCTTGTGAATCTAATTGCGAAAAAGAACCAGACAAATGACTATTACTCAGATGACGAAGCAGGTCAGATCGAAGAACTGGGTGCACATTTTGATACAGATGATGAATATGATGATTAAATCACAGACGATTGATAATTTAACTGATTTTTTATTATTTTCCTGATTATGACCTACAACCCGAAATGGACAAAACACGTAACGATCACTGGAGTAGTCCTCCTCTGGACTTTTCGTCGTCTCTCCGCGGACCGACCAAAATTTATTTATGTAAGGTTAATTGTGTAGGTGGAAGATGGTCTTGCTGACTCCAAAAGACAAGATCTTCCGCCTTGTAACCACATAAATAACTGTTTATAATGCAGGTTGTTTAAATAAGGTTTTATTTTTCTTACGTAAACCTGAGTGAGAGTCTCACGTATTGGTGGAGACGTAGTGTCCAGCAGTTATGGTCCTGAAGAACTGGGCGTGGAGAGCTTGGCGTCGAGTGAATCTTGGAATCCGGGTTCGGTGACGGCCTCTGCGTCGTGGTCTGTGGATTCCGGGCCGAGCCGCTCCGGGGATGAAGATCCTCGTAGCTGGTTCTTCGCGTAGGAGAATTCTTGTGGGATTCGGCTTGTCGCCGAATTTAAATGTTCGTATTCCAGATTGCCGACGTACGTAAGTAAAGCTAGTTGCTTTTAGGGCCTCGGGATTGAAATCAAGTGAAATTCATCGAGACTGAAACTTATACAAGTTCGTACGGAGCGCGTCTAAGCGTGTGCTGAACGGTTGCGATCGGCTGGAAGAAGTGACTGTTATTCGTTGGTAAGGATGAGTCCTTAGAAATGAAGATAAATGAAGGTCTTCATACTAAACGTAATTAGCTCGGGTCGATGTAGAAGATTTCGTCACAAGGTGGTTAGGTACTCATACGCATAGAAATTATTTACGTCGTTACATTCTGGGCCTTGGAATGTGTTGGCCTTGGAATGTTCGTGTTTTCTATTCCGTATCCGGGCCTCGGGATTTGTTAGCCTTGGAATGTTGTGCCTTGGACTTCTTGTATTACAGATGGGCCATGCCCTCGTNGTATTACAGATGGGCCATGCCGTCGATGTGTAAACAGTTAACAATGGCGGGAGCTTCTAATATAATATGTTGAATAGTGGCGAGCATTTTGTGATGCGTACGTTATATTTGTAGGAAACTGTGTTCCTGGATCATCAACAACTATTTTGCGTGCGAGCAGGTTGATGGGGCAAGAGCGTTTAGCAGGGGAAAAGAGTAGAATGTAGAAAATGTGCATTGTGGGAAGGACACATTTCTTCCTACACACGTAACGATCACAGGAGTAGTCCTCCTCTGGACTTTTCGTCGTCTCTCCCCGGACCGACCAAATGAACATGGAACGACAGATAAATCAACCATACCAAGACTTTGCCTATTTATTTGTGTGTCTTACAATGAATATGACATCCTACCTGAAACGTGAATTTTGAAAAATGGACGAAACTCTTCAATACAAGGATAATGAAATATCACAGCTTGTGAATCTAATTGCGAAAAAGAACCAGACAAATGACTATTACTCAGATGACGAAGCAGGTCAGTTCGAAGAACTGGGTGCACAGTTTGATACAGATGATGAATATGATGATTAAATCACAGACGATTGATAATTTAACTGATTTTTTAATTATTTTTCTGATTATGACCTACAACCCGAAATGGACAAAACACGTAACGATCACTGGAGTAGTCCTCCTCTGGACTTTTCGTCGTCTCTCCGCGGACCGACCAAATGAACATGGAACGACAGATAAATCAACCATACTAAGACTCCGTCTATTTACTTGTGTGTCCTACAATTAATATGACATCCAACCTGAAACGTGAACTTTCATTCCCGCTTNGGAACGACAGATAAATCAACCATACCAAGACTCTGCCTATTTATTTGTGTGTCTTACAATGAATATGACATCCTACCTGAAACGTGAACTTTCATTCCCGCTTGTGGCAAAGTTACTCTGCATGTGATTGGACTTAAATTGATGTGATCGCAGCCTGCTTTTTCCAGACAATGCTTTCTGCAGAGATATGATACAGCAAGGAGTATAATGAAGGAGATTGGTTTTGGCACCTTATCATAGAACGTNGAAATTGGTTTTGGCACCTCATCATAGAACGTTGTTATATTCCAAGAAGATATTTTATTGGAAATCACTGCTGTGAAATGATTTAGAAAATAAAAAAATGTCCCTAACATGCTTATCCAAAATAAATAAATGTATAAATTATTCAATAAATAATATAATATTTTTATGTGTGATGTATGTAATTATTAACTAAATAGATATAGGACGTAAATCTTGTGGTAGATATGTGTTAGAGGTAGGTAATAAATAGACATTGCAACTACATGAAATGTGTATGTAATATGCTACGCTGCTGTGAATTTGCTTAGATGTACAATCGATATTTAAAAAATCTATCTGGATACAATTAATTTGAATTCTAAGTTAAATAAATCATTTTCAAGGAAGTGACAGGAAAATACAGTTGAATAATAAACTGAGACAGCACCTTCTTCAGGACTCAGACTGATTAGTGGAGGAAAAATCTGAATATTTATTCAAGTGCTACAAACAGTGAGTAAGAACTTCGATTTGACGAACTTGTAGGGACACATCCCTACATATACATAATACATACCTAATACGTATTGATNGAACTTGTAGAGACACATCCCTACATATACATAATACATACCTAATACGTATTGATGAATCTCCCCCATGTAACACATTACATACATGGAGCCGAAAACTACGACGATGCGCCATTTTGTTTATACTGGTTGCTATGACGATAGTCAAACATTCAAGACAGCATCAGCATAAAGAACACCAAAGAATCCTAATATTGTAAATAGTGGAAGACTCCTTGGTTAACACGCGTGCCGCCTGCAACGGAGACGCCCCTCGTCTAAATAGACGAGCCTCACACCAGTATTACGTCGTCACGCTCGTCGCTTGTCTTTGTTTAGCTTATAGGTAACGGCAACGAAGAAATTACTCTGCTAGAAACTCCCGAGGTGTTCACATCGCAAATCCGATAGCTCCTCACGGGAAGCCTAGCCCAGCAGAAGAAATTCTATCTTCGAAACCAGTGATAGAACGATTTTACATCTCAAGTGCTGAAGAAAATCTATCTCCGAAACCTGTGACAGAAATTAGTTACGAGAACGAGGCACAAATTCACATTGAACTTTCAACGCCTGTCGTTTGTCGTCTCGTGCTATCCTTTGTTACGTCACGACGATTTTATTTACATAATAAACCTTGTTATTTGAACCTCTGAGTATTTATTTTGGAGAGGAAGAGATTTTATTGTGAAGCAATAAAAAATCTTCCCCGACAAACTCGTCAGAATTGTTTGACGTTGTCATAACTAGTAAAACTTCACAAAGATTAATTAATACTATCAAAATAAATATTAAATTCATTATTCTTGCTATATTGTGTTGATTTCTAACTTTCATATTCACTATCTACGAACATACAAATATTATTGTATGGACATGTTTCTGTTGTTGTATAATCTTCTCCTGGGTTCATTCTAACACAATTTATTTTACTATGTTTTTTCTAGTTTCCTATTTCACAGGAAAATGTATCATTCTTTGTTTATTTATTGCATGTGCATTT
Source organism: Laupala kohalensis (assembly GCA_002313205.1). Taxonomy (NCBI): domain Eukaryota; kingdom Metazoa; phylum Arthropoda; class Insecta; order Orthoptera; family Trigonidiidae; genus Laupala; species Laupala kohalensis. The sequence continues at coordinate 20,851 of NNCF01126857.1, read as the reverse complement.
GTGTTTTTCATCGACAGCTTATTGATCCAATTGATATTTGTTATTCTTTTCTGGTATTATGCCATCCAACCACTCTTGTGATAAACAAATATTTTGTATTATTATAAATGGAATTCAATCGTTTTATTTTATAATTAGTCAGTTTCATTGACGTTTAACTATAAAAGTCAATGTTGCTTTATTTCTTAGTCTATTTTGATGAGGTATTATAGTAGTTTTTAAGTTAATCCCTTTTGATTGCGAGATTATCAAATTCCTTCATAACTTCCTGCCTTGTCGGAATAAATATATTATATCTTCTATTAATAAGCATAATTGTCTTGGTATAATACACGTTTAACGCGACAGAAAGCAGCATCTAGTTGCGTAGGGTGTAAATGTTTGGGACTGTAGAATTTTAGTTTGCGCCCATATCGGCAGCAACTATGTATACTATCATTGAAAACTAATCGGAAATTATGTACAATAATATAATTTATATATATATATATATATATACTAGCTGAATACCCGGCTTTGCACGGGTTAGGGAGAAACAATAATATAAATATACTACATAAATAAAAACAACAAATTATAAAGCACAATAATACACTACTTCATACAAATTTAAGAATCTTCTTTATTTAACACCTGTTTATAAACTACATTTTTTGTTTCATATCCAGGAGAAAGAATATATAAATTTTTAGGCGAACCTACTCTGGAGCAAGCAACATAAAGTTGCCCGTGTCTAAAACATGGCGATCTTAGATCAACACCACAAAACTTTAAAGACTGTCCCTGTGATTTATTAATGGTAATTGAAAAAGCTAGCCGGACTGGAAACTGTAATCTTTTAAAGTTGAAGGGAAGATCAGTTGGGATTAGAGGTATCCGTGGAATAAAAATTATTTCACCTTTTCCTTTTCCAGTTAAAATGACTGCCTGGATTATATTTTTCATTAATTTTGTCACACACAATCGTGTCCCATTGCAGAGTTTTGGTGGATCTAAATTTCGCAATAAAATGATTGGAGATCCTACTTTAAGTATAAGGCGATGTTGTGGCAATCCAGCTGGATCAAGTGAATTTAGGAATTCCGTTGGATAATTGACGGCTTCGTCAGCATCCACTACGGTATCAACCGATTTATATTCAATCACGTCTCCTGGCAGCATGGCTAGTATCTCCTTGTTAATTACATTAACATCATCGTTCTTAGGAGCAAGAATGGCTCTTTCTCGCAACCATTCTAAATTTTTATAATTTTGATTAACGTTAGGATAGACTGCTTGTATCATATCGCGGACAGTTTTCACCGATACACATAAATCTGATGACAATTTTATCATACCAGATGCTTCAATAACTAATCTATCTTCTCCAATCTCCAAAAGTTTATTTGCAAAATTTTGAGCATTCCCATCTCTTAAGAGGATTCGCATGTTTTGTTTAAGGCTAATTTCTTGGACATGATTCCATAGAACAGAATGTTTTAAACAGGCATAAATTTCATCGGCTGGAGTCGATTTTGGAATGACAGGCAGAGTTTGACGGAAGTCTCCACACAGGAGTACCAGAGCTCCTCCCATTAAACTGCAGTTTCCTCTAAGATCTTTAAGTGTTGCGTTGAGGGCCTCAAGAGATTTTTTATGAGCCATCGTACACTCATCCCATACTATCAATTTACATTCTATAAGAACTTGTGCCTGGCCGCTTGTTTTATTTATATGACATGTGGGATTTTCTTGTCGGGAAATATTAAGTGGCAACTTAAGGGCAGAGTGGGCTGTTCTTCCTCCTTCCATTAATGTCGCTGCAATACCTGAAGATGCAACGGCTAGAGCAATTTCTCCATGAACCCTGATTTCAGCGAGAACTAAATTAATTAAAAATGTTTTTCCCGTGCCACCAGCAGCATCAAGAAAAATGATTCCTCCTTCTTGTTTATCTACTTGATCCATTATTGTTTCGTACGCGAATTTCTGATCTTCATTAAGAAGTGGCTTTTTATCCGCGATGTATGCTTCTAAGTCTAAGACATTGTAGCTAGTTTCACGTATATAATCTGGATAAAATACACCCTCTTGATGTTGTACAGGTGCAAAAAGACCGAGTTCCACTAAAGTCTTGTTAACCATGGTGATACACTTTTCCTCCAAAATAATCAAAGTTTTATTAAAAATGTCGGAGTTAAACGTAATATCCAATGTAGGATTTTCACTTCGAACTTTAGCCAGTATATCCTCACTCATTGATTCTTTATATTTTTCCCATAATGTTTTTGGGTTAGATGGATTACAGGAGGTTATTATGATGGCAAACAAAATTCGGATTTGTCCTGGAAGAGAAATCAAACTGGCCTCTCGCAATGAGTCATCCCAGTGTTGATCTCCTTCTAGCAACCCTAAATTCTGGCAAGCTTCTCTGAATGTCTCACATATTTCTCCGTTTACCGTTCTTAATTCTGCAAATGAGCGAGGTCCTCTAATGGTATGTAGAAGCATTCTTAAAAAATAACATTCGGCGTTGTTAGGATGGACTGTGTAGACTCGGCCCAATGCGTCACATGAATAAATATTATGCTCAGGATCAAAGTTGCCCATTTTTCTTCTACAAAAGACTTTCCTTGATGTATTCCACGTATAATATCTCGGCAATTCTGAATACAATAGTGTTCTTGCAAAAGTATCCTGCTGGCATAGTTGGAAAAATGCTGTTAAAGTTGTGTTTGGCGGCTGATCAATCACTCTTGCGGCACTATCAGTTGAGAAGTATACTCGTTGACCGTTTTCTAAATGAATGCTAAGGTGAACCACAGTAGGATACCGTTCATGAATTGAAAATCCGAAGATTCGCCAAACAGCTTCGTTGCTACTGACGTATCTTCCCAACTGATAACGCTTTACTTCATTGTTGGTGTCTTCATTGCCTACACCAAAAACTGCCATATCAGAACCTTTATTAACATATTTGCAGATATACTTAATAAATTTGACACTATTGCAGTATTCTACGTTAATATGTGCGTTAAACATTTTTGATAATAATGGAGAATATGGTACAATCCAACTGTTATCCCCGTCTATTTCCACGTTGCTTTGCGTCTTCAGTATCTTCCGCTTTGCGCCGCCGTCCTGTGCGTAGCTCGCTAAGACAAACATACTGGTTTCACGATATGTACTCCCCATCCTACCACCCGACGACTTTCCACTAACGCCCTCCCCGGCCCCTCTCTGTCTACTAATTACTCTTAGCGCCCCCGCTCCTCATAATGCCTTGCACCACTCACAAGCTGGTGTTATCCCGCCCTTGGCATCGTGCTACAACGCTCAGTGCGCTGTCCTACCGCCAACTGTTCCTGATTGTCACTACGAACATGACAAACTTATCACAGGTTGCAGCTGCCCCGTTTCATGTCGTTTCACATTTTACGTTGACAGCTTCATAGATTATGTATTCATAGGGGATATAGGTAGATAAGGGAAAAAGATCAAGCTGAAAGTTACTACACTTTATTCACCAGACGTACATTAATCTCTGGAATTTGAAACACTATACCAAGACTCTGTAATGGTTTGGTGTAAAAACGCGTTAGAAGTGGAAAGCAAAATTATTTTTTGTACGTTATATATTTCATATCATCAGAATTTAAAGATAACATTTATATTGTTGAGTGTCTATTTAGTTTGACAAATTGATGGAAAAATCGAGTTCGGCGCAATACTCTACCAGAATTTTACGAGCTAAATTGATCTTCATCTAAGTTCTTAACTTTTCTTTGTGTGTTTGACATTCTTCGTAAATTATTTCAATAACTATTATCAAATATCAATGATCGGCCGGTGACATAGTAAATAGCACACTCACCTAGTACTTATGGTGACACAGGTTCAAACCTCCATAGATCCAAGTAGTACTTGCTGCGGTGCACGATGCGGGTTCGCGACAGATATTATCGGGTACTCTCCTTTCCCCTGCCATTCATTCCACCACAATATTCACTCACCAATATTCGTCCCAAATCATTCATACATCACCTGCCTCGAGAAGATGCGTCGGGAAGGATATCCAGCGCCCTCGTGTTCTCCAACACATCTCATCCTTCATGAGCAGTTCCCGGGAAATTGGAACTGGAAATATGATGGGGATGAATAATAAAATTCTAAGATGTATTTCAATGCATTCTTCGTTTAAAACAAAAAGAGAAAATTGATGTCTTTAATTTGTCCTCATTTTATCCCTGCAAGTAATATTTCTAGAAAAGTTTCCGAATTTTTAAATATTTAAAAAAAAATGAAATGTATGAATCCTTCTTTTGATATCGATGAATTTATTAAAGTTTTAAACTTTCATCTTATCCGTTCAATAGTTATCCATATACATGTAACAAATTAAATAACTGAATGTTTCTTTAAATCATATTTCTGTATTGTGAAAACGTAAAAAATGATAGCTCCATTTCTTCTAACTTAGTACGAAAAATACATGTTTATATAACAGAAAATAACAGTTATGTGGGATTGCACATAAATATTATTGACAAAAATTTTCAGTTAATTAAAATCATTCACTTTGTAGCTTTTATTGAAGGGATTGTTTCGGAACAAGCAATAAAGCTTTTTATTACTTGAAGAAGATGAACGAGACAATAATATAGTAACCATGTATTTTTCATCTTGAAGGTAAGAAAATACAACGTCCCATTTCATTACAGATGAGAACAAAATATTCATAAAGCAGGATTATTTTCATTTATTTTACATTTCAAGAGTCTTTTAACGAAGCAATTTGAAAACCGTGAAAGAAATTAATCCTTTTCTCGAGATGGGATGTAAGTCTTCCTCCATGAAATTCATTTGCTTGAAATTATTTGACAAACCTTACGTACTTTATCTTGTTCTCCATTTTATACCCCTTTCTCCTTCTGTGGTCTATCGCTAATGGAAACGGATCTTTTCCTGGAAAGAAATGAGGTCGTTTTCCTTTACGCTTTTGAAATGGAGTCATTCTTATGCATTCTCTTAGATGCGTAATGAAGAGGAAACGTTGATACAACGAATTCATCTTGAGAAATGCCTCTCATGAGATACATTTATACAGGCATTGCGCCAAATTTTGTGATAAAGACGCGCTTATAATAAAGTAAAAGCATGTTAATTACACATCCAATTTTAGACAAAAAGAATGCCTTGTTCTACAATAATTTTATATCTCTTTTATAGTAATTAATATTCTCTTTAACCTGGCTAATGTGTTATGTTTATTTTTGAGATAAGTAGAGATGTAATAATGGGCAACCAAAATTATCTTCGATTAAAAGTAGATAAGGAACTATTTCAGTAATTTGGTGACTTCGTATTGTTAGTACATTCCATGCCATGGACTGGTAATTTTCTTGTTACTAAGAACAAAGATATAATTCAAAGTTTCAATTCTGTGTCTCCTTGTATTTAGGCAACGAGATATATCTTTTTTTCCTGATGATACCTTGAATTACTATTCCACTTATAGTAAACAACCAAGAGGTGTAATTGTTGAAATGTGTACTAATAAAAGTAAATTCTATGGAATTTCTGTAGCATGGGAATCGGTATTATTTGGAATTTCATAGGACTCTTTTTAAGGGTTCTTGCGGGTAAAATGCAGAGTATTGTTAATACATATGAATTACAAGAGGAGAAAAACAATTAAAAATTACTGCTTATCAGTAGATGTAAATCTTCATTGGCGTGACAGTTAACTGTGCAGCTTACTGATATACCCGCCAGCGTTAACTTACATTTCGTGAGGCACAGTCAACTTACACAGCCAAGATCATTGTTCTCAAGTAGATTACCTAAATGTGAAACTAAAACCACAGAATTCTGAGATCTTTACTATGCGCCTTGCTTATTGAGCGTTCTGGGGAAAGTATGTTTTCCTCCTGACAGGATTTTAAAATAATTCATAATTACGTGCACATAAGCATACAATACTGAAAACTGTGTATATTTTTGTAGATTTTCTTTTTGTTATAAACTTTTGAAATTAAAAAAAGTGAAAATTAAATATTACTCTTCTTTTCCTTCGCCCTTGTTAATCCCGTGCTAGACAAAGTCGGCGTAGATGGGGGTGGTAGATGGGGAGGGGAATACTTTATTTGCCTGACTGGGGAATTTCAGAGTGCCGGATGCCCTTCCTGTCGCACCTCCCCGGGGGCTCGTGATTAATGAATGATATGGGGGTAAATGAAGGTGATTGAATGTTGTGGTGGAATGATAGACAGGAGAAACAGGAGTACCCCGAGAAAAACTGTCGCGCACACCGCTTCGTCCACCACCTCAAATTCTGCTTGGAACGGACCTAGTTTGAACCAGCGTCCCCAGAGGTAGAAGGAATTCGAGTGTCCACAGTAAGATTTGAATGCATATCGCTTTTCTTACTTTGGTAATCTTTAAATATTCACACCAAAAAGTACCCAACCAAAACGAATATTAAATCATCCGGAAAAAGGAGAACCAAATTCGAGTGTCCACAGTAAGATTTGAGAGCATATCGCTTTTCTTACTTTAGTAATCTTTAAATATTCACACCAAAATGTACCCAACCAAAACGAATATTTAATCATAGGGAAAAAGGAGAACCAAATTCGAGTGTCAACAGTAAGATTTGGGTGAATATCGCTTTTCTTACATTAGTAATATTTAGATATTCACACCAAAAAGTACCCAACCAAAACGAATAATAAATCAAACGGAAATAGGAAAACAGAATTCGAGTGACTACAGTAAGATTCGAGTTCTTATCGCTTTTCTTACTTTAGTAATCTTTAAATATTCACACCAAAAATACCCAACCAAAACGAATATTAAATCATACGGAAAAACGATAACCGAATTCGAGTGTCCACTGTAAGATTTGAGTGCATTACGTTTTTTTTTGCTTTAGTAATCTTTAAATATTCACACCAAAAAGTACCCAACCAAAACGAATATTAAATCATACGGAAAAAAAGAACCGAATTCGAGTGTCCAAAGTAAGATTTGTGAGCATATCGCATTTCTTACTTTAGTAATCTTTAAATATTCACACCAAAAAGTACCCAACCAAAACGAATATTAAATTATACGGAAAAAAAGAACCGAATTCGAGATCCATAGTAAGATTTGAGTGCATATCGCTATCCTTTCATTAGTGATCTTTAAATATTCACACCAAAAAGAACCTAAACTAAACGAAATGAGATTCATACGGAGAATGCAGAATCGCATTCGAGTGTCCTCTGTAAGATTTGAGTGCATATCCCTTTTCATACTTTAGTGATCTTTAAATATTCACACCAAAAAGTACCCAACCAAAACGAATATTTAATCATACGGAAAAAGGAGAACCGATCGTGAGTGTCCAAAGTATGATTTGAGTGATTATCGCTATCTTTTCATTAGTGATCTTTAAATATTCACACTAAAAATACCTAAACCAAACGAAATGTGATTCATACGGAGATTGCAATATCGCATTCGAGTGTCCACTGTACGATTTGAGTACATATCGCTTTTCTTACTTTAGTAACCTATAACTTTTTACACCAAAAATTACCCAACCAAAACAAATATTAAATCACACGGAAAAAAGAACACCGAAATCGAGTGTCCACAGTAAGATTTGAGTGCATATCGCTTTTCGTACTTTGGTAATCTTTAAATATTCACACCAAAGAGTACCCAACCAAAACGAATATTAAATCATACGGAAAAAGGAGAACCGAATTCGAGTGTCCACAGTAAGATTTGAATGCATATTGCTTTTCTTACTTTTGTAATCTTTAAATATTCACACAAAAAAGTACCAAACCAAAACAAATATTAAATCATACGGTCAAAGGAGAACCGAATTCAAGTGTCCACAGTAAGATTTAATTGCATACCGCTTTCCTTTCATTAGTGATCTTTAAATATTCACACCAAAAAGTACCTAAACTAAACGAGATGTGATTCATACGGAGAATGCAGAATCGCATTCGAATGTCCACTGTAAGATTTGAGAGAATATCGCTTTTCTTACTTTAGTAATCTTTAAATATTCACACCAAAATGTACCCAACCAAAACGAATATTAAATCATACGGATAAAGGAGAACCTAATTCGAGTGTCCCCAGTAACATTTAAGTGCATATCGCTTTTCTTACTTTAGTAATCTTTAAATATTTACACCAAAAAGTACCCAACAAACACGAACATTAAATCATACGGAAAACGGAGAGCCGAATTCGAGAGTCCACAGTAAGATTTAAGTGCTTATCGCTTTTCTTACTTTAGTAATATTTAGATATTCACACCAAAAAGTACCCAACCAAAACGAATATTATATCATACAGATAAAAAAGAATCGAATTCGAGTGTCCACAATAAGATTTGAGTGCATATCGCTTTCCTTTCATTAGTGATCTTAAAATACTCACACCAAAAAGAACCTAAACTAAACGAATTGTGATTCATACGGAGAATGCAGAATCGCATTCGAGTGTCCACTGTAAGATTTGAGTGCATATCGTTTTTTTTGCTGTAGTAATCTTTAAATATTCACACCAAAAAGTACCCAACGAAAACGCATATTAAATCATACGGAAAAGAGAGAACCGATTCGAGTGTCCACAGTAAGATTTGAGTGCATATCGATTTCCTATCATTAGTGATCTTTAAATATTCACACCAAAAAGTACCTAAACTAAACGAAATGTGATTCATACGGAGAATTAAGAATCGCATTTGAGTGTCCACTGTAAGATTTTAGTATTGTATTCCTCTGGTACCGTTAAGGGTGTGGGGTGTGCACTCGCCTGGCCGGCGCGACAAAGCGCAGCAAGGCCGCCAAAAGTGCGTATCGCTTTTCTTACTTTAGTAATCTTTAAATATTCACACCAAAAATAACCAACTGATACGAATATTAGATCATACGGAAAAAAGAGAACCGTATTCGAGTGTCCACTGTTAGTTTTAAGTGCATATCGCTTTTCTCACCTTAGTAATCTTTAAATATTTACACCAAAAAGTACCCAACAAACACGAACATTAAATCATACGGAAAACGGAGAGCCGAATTCGTGTGTCCACAGTAAGATTTAAGTGCTTATCGCTTTTCTTACTTTAGTAATCTTTAAATATTCACACCTTAATGTACCCAACCAAAACGAATATATAATCATACGAAAAAAACAGAACCAAATTCGAGTGTCTACAGTAAGATTTTGGTGAATATCGCTTTTCTTACATTAGTAATATTTAGATATTCACAGCAAAAAGTACCCATCCAATACGAATAATAAATCAAACGGAAATAGGAAAACAGAATTCGAGTGACCACAGTAAGAATCGAGTGCTTATCGCTTTTCTTACTTTAGTAATCTTTAAATATTCACACAAAAAAAACCCAACCAAAACGAATATTAAATTATACAGAAAAAGGATAACCGAATTCGAAAGTCCACTGTAAGATTTAAGCGCATTACGTTTTTTTTTGCTTTAGTAATCTTTAAATATTCACAACAAAAAGTACACAACCAAAACGAATATTAAATCATACGGAAAAAAAAACCGAATTCGAGTGTCCAAAGTAAGATTTGTGAGCATATCGCGATTCTTACTTTAGTAATATTTAGATATTCACACCAAAAAGTACCCAACCAAAACGAATATTAAATCATACGGAAAAAAAAGAATCGAATTCGAGTGTCCACAGTAAGATTTGAGTGCATATCGCTTTCCTTTCATTAGTGATCTTAAAAAATTCACACCAAAAATTACCCAATTAAAACGAATATTAAATCATACAGAAAAAAGGATAACCGAATTTGAGTGTCCACTGTAAGATTTGAGTGCATTACGCTTTTTTTACTTTAGTAATCTTTAAATATTCACACCAAAAAGTACCCAACCAAAACGAATATTATATCATCCGGAAAAAGGAGAACCGAGTTCGAGTGATCACAGTAATATTTAAGTGCATATCGTTTTCCTTTGACTAGTAATCTTTAAATAATCACACCAAGAAGTACCGAACCAAAACGAATATTGAATCATTCGTAAAAAAAACCTTATTCGAGTGTCCACAGTAATATTTGAGCCCATATCGCATTCTTTTTATTAGTGGTTTTTAATTATTCACAGCAAAAAATATTTAAACTAAAGGAAGTGTGATTCATACGGAGAATGCAGAATCGTATTCGAGTGTATACTGTAAGATTTGAGTGCATATCGCTTTTCGTACTTTGGTAATCTTTAAATATTCACACCAAAGTGTACCCAACCAACACGAATATTAAATCATACGGAAAAAGGAGAACCGAATTCGAGTGTCCACAGTAAGATTTAAGTGCATATCGCTTTTTTACATTAGTGATCTTTAAATATTCACACCTAAAAGTACCCAACCAAAACAAATATTAAATCATACGGTCAAAGGAGAACCGAATTTAAGTGTCCACAGTAAGATTTAATTAAATACCGCTTTTCTTTCATTATTGATCTTTAAATATTTACACCAAAAAGTACCCAACCAAAACGAATATTAAATCATACGAAAAAAAAAGAACCGAGTTCCAGTGTCCGCAGTAATATTTGAATGCATATTGCTTTTCTTACTTTTGTAATCTTTAAATATTCACACAAAAAATTACCAAACCAAACCAAATATTAAATCATACGGTCAAAGGAGAACCGAATTCAAGTGTCCACAGTAAGATTTAATTGCATATCGCTTTCCTTTTATTAGTGATCTTTAAATATTTACACCAAAAAGTACATAAACTAAACGAAATGTGATTCATGCGGAGAATGCAGAATCGCATTCGAGTGTCCTCTTTAAGATTTGAGTGAATATCGCTTTTCTTACTTTAGTAATCTTTAAATATTCACACCAAAAAGTACCTTAACAAAACGAATATTAAATCATACGGAAAAAGGAGAACCGATCACGAGTGTCCAAAGTCCGATTTGAGTGAATATCGCTTTCTTTTCATTAGTGATCTTAAAATATTCACAGCAAAAATACCTAAACCAAACAAAATGTGATTCATACGGTGATTGCAAAATCGCATTCGAGTGTCCACTGTACGATTTGAGTACATATCGCTTTTCTTACTTTAGTAACCTAAAACGTTTTACACCAAAAAGTACCCAACCAATACAAATATTAAATCACATGGAAAAAGGAACACCGAATTTGCGTGTCCACAGTAAGATTTGAGTGCATATCGCTTTTCTTACTTAAGTAATCGTAAAATATTCACATTAAAATGTATCTAACCAAAACGAATATTAAATAATACGGACAAAGGAAAACCGTATTCGAGAGTCCACAGTGAGATTTAAGTGCATATCGCTTTTTTTATTTAAGTAATCTTTAAATATTCAGACCAAAAAGTACCCAACCAATATAAATATTTAATCAAACGGAAAAAACAGAACTGAATTCGAGTGTCCAAAGTAAGATTTGAGTGCATATCGCTTATTTTTCATTAGTAATGTTTAAATATTCAAACGAAAACGTACCCAACCAAAACGAATATTTATTCATACGGAAAGAAGGGATCTAAATTCGAGTGTCCACAGTGAGATTTGAGTTTATATAGCTTCCCTTTTATAAGTGAAATTTAAATATTCACACCACGAAGTACCTAAATTAAACGAAATTTATTCTTACGGAGAACGCAAAATCCCATTCGAGTCTCCACAGTAAGATTTAGTGCATATCGCTTTTCTTACATTAGTAATCTTTAAATATTTACACCAAAATGTACCCAACCAAAACGAATATTAAATCATACGGATAAAGGAGAACCGAATTCGAGTGTCCACAGAAACATTTGAGTGCATATCGCTTTTCTTACTTTAGTAATCCTTAAATATTTACACCAAAAAGTACCCAACAAACACGAACAATAAATCAAACGGAAAACGGAGAACCGAATTCGTGTGTCCACAGTAAGATTTAAGTGCTTATCGCTTTTCTTACTTTAGTAATCTTTAAATATTAACACCAAAATGTACCCAACCAAAACGAATATATAATCATACGGAAAAAACAGAACCAAATTTGAGTGTCAACAGTAAGATTTGGGTGAATATCGCTTTTCTTACATTAGTAATATTTATATATTCACACCAGAAAGTACCCAACACAAACGAATAATAAATCAAACGGAAATAGGAAAACAGAATTCGAGTGACCACAGTAAGAATCGAGTGCTTATCGCTTTTCTTACTTTAGTAATCTTTAAATATTCACACCAAAAATACCCAACCAAAACGAATATTAAATCATACGGAAAAAGGAGAACCGATCGTGAGTGTCCAAAGTATGATTTGAGTGAATATCGCTATCTTTTCATTAGTGATCTTTAAATATTCACACCAAAAATACCTAAACCAAACAAAATGTGATTCATACGGAGATTGCAAAATCGCATTCGAGAGTCCACTGTACGATTTGAGTACATATCGCTTTTCTTACTTTAGTAACCTATAACGTTTTACACCAAAAATTGCCCAACCAAAACAAATATTAAATCACACGGAAATTCGAGTGTCCACAGTAAGATTTGAGTGCATACCGCTTTTTTTACTTAAATAATCGTAAAATATTTACACCAAAATGTACCTAACCAAAACGAAGATTAAATCATCCCGAAAAAAGAGAACCGAATTCGAGTGTCCACAGTGAGAATTTAGTAAATATCGCTTTTGTTACATTAGTAATATTTATATATTCATACTGAAAAGTAGTAAACCAAAACGAATAATAAATCAAACGGAAAAAGGAGAACCGAATTCGAGAGTCCACTGTAAGAATTGAGTGCATATCGATTTTTTTACTTTAGTAATCTTTAAATATTCACACCAAAAAGTACCCAACCATAATAAATATTTAATCATACAGAAAAAACAGAACCGAATTAGAGTGTCCGAAGTAAGATTTGAGTGCATATCGCTTATCTTACTTTAGTAATGTTTAAATATTCAGACCAAAACGTACCCAATCAACACGAATATTAAATCATACGGAAAGAAGGGATCTAAATTCGAGTGTCCACAGGTAGATCGCTTTTCTTACATTAGTAATCTTTAAGTATTCACACCAAAAAGTACCAAACCAAAACGGATATTAAATCATACAGAAAACGGAGAACCGAATTCGAGTGTCCACAATAAGAATTGAATGCATATCGCTTTTATTACTTTACTGATCTTTAAATATTCACACAAAAAATTACCAAACCAAACTAAATATTAAATAATACGGTCAAAGGAGAACCGAATTCAAGTGTCCACAGTAAGATTTAATTGCATATCGCTTTCCTTTCATTAGTGATCTTTAAATATTTACACCAAAAACTACATAAACTAAACTAAATTTGATTCATACGGAGATTGCAAAATCGCATTCGAGTGTCCACTTTACGATTTGAGTACATATCGCTTTTCTTACTTTAATTACCTATAACCTTTTACACCAAAAATTACCCAACCAAAACAAATATTAAATCACACGGAAAAAGGAACTCCGAATTCGAGTGTCCACACTAAGATTTGAGTGCATATCGCTTTTTTTACTTAAATAATCGTAAAATATTTACACCAAAATGTACCTAACCAAAACGAATATTAAATCATCCCGAAAAAGGAGAACCGAATTCGAGTGTCCACAGTAAGAATTGAATGCATATCGCTTTTATTACTTTACTGATCTTTAAATCTTCACACAAAAAATTACCCAACAAAAACGAATATTAAATCATACGGAAATGGAGAACAAAAATCGAGTGTCCACACTAAGATTTGAGTGCTTATAGCCTTTCTAATATTAGTAATCTTTAAATATTCACACCAAAAAGTACCCAATTAAAACGAATATTAAATCATACGGATAAAAGGATAACCGAATTCGAGTGTCCACTGTAAGATTTGAGTGCATTACGCTTTTTTTACTTTAGTAATCTTTAAATATTCACACCAAAAAGTACCCAAACAAAACGAATATTAAATCATACGGAAAAAAAGAACCGAATTCGAGTGTCCAAAGTAAGATTTGAGATCATATCGCTTTTCTTACTTTAGTAATCTTTAAATATTTACATTAAAAAGTACCCAACCAAAACGAATATTAAATCATACTGAAATAGGAGAACCAAATTCAAGTGTCCACAGTAATTTTTGAGTGCATATCGCTTTCCTTTCATTAGTGATCTTAAAATATTCACACCAAAAAGAACCTAAACTAAACGAAATGTGATTCATACGGAGAATGCAGAATCGCATTCGAGTGTTCTCTGTAAGATTCGAGTGCATATCGCTTATTTTACATTAGTATTCTTTAAATATTCACACCATAAAGTACCTAACCAAAACGAATATTAAATCATCCGGAAAAAGGAGAACCGAGTTCGAGTGTCCACAGTAATATTTGAATGCATATTGCTTTTCTTCCTTTTGTAATCTTTAAATATTCACACAAAAAAGTACCAAACCAAACCAAATATTAAATCATACGGTCAAAAGAGAACCGAATTCAAGTGTCCACAGTAAGATTTAATTGCATATCGCTTTCCTTTCATTAGTGATCTTTAAATATTTACAACAAAAAGTACATAAACTATACGAAATGTAATAAATACGGAGAATGCAGAATCGCATTCGAATGTCCACTGTAAAATTTTAGTACATTTTTTTTCTTCCTTCAGTAATCTTTAAATATTCACACCAAAACGTACCCATCCAGAACGAATATTAAATCATACGGAAAAAGGAGAACCGAATTCGAGTGTCCACAGTAAGATTTGTGTTCATATCGCTTTTCTTACTTTAGTAATTTTTTAATATAGTCACACCAAAAAGTACCCAACCAGAACGAATATTAAATCATACGAAAAAAGGAGACCCCATACAAATGTCCAGAGTAAGATTTGAGTGCATATCGATTTTCTTACTTTTGGGGGTGTTCGGTACACTAGCTTGATGCTTCTTGTACGCCTCCTCGGAACCCACTACTTGACTCTTTGGCGCCGCGTTTCGGGCAGGTAGGGCGAGGCCGGTAGCCCCGCGTTCCAGGAAGGCGAGACAATGGTAATCCTCTGGTACCGTTAAGGTTGTGGGGTGTGCATTCGCCTGGCCGGCGCGACAGAGCGCAGCGAGGCCGCCACACCACCCCCCCGCGGAGAGGCGGGGCCTAGCCGGGCTGGAAGAAGGCCGGGAAGCGTACGCGGCGGCCGGCGCGCGTACGTCGCGTGATGGCNCGCCTCGGTTGTCGGCGGCGCCGGTGGGGGCCCCGTCAGCGGGGTCGCCGTCAGCGGGGGCACCGGAGCCGCCACAAAATGGGGCTGTGGCGGAAGTGCCGCCGTCTGGGGCGGCGTTGGGGGTGCTTGAGGTGGTGCTGCGGGTGACGGCGCTGGGGACGTCTGTCACGGGCAGGTAGGCCGGCTTCACGCGGTCAATGGACACGCGGGAGGGTGTCCCTCGGAGCTGCAGCGTGACAGTCTGGTCGTCGCGCTGCAGGACCGCGTGTGGCCCCGTGTACGGTGTCGTCCCGGAGGAAAACGTGCGTGCTCTGCGCCAGGTCCGGGAANGGTGTAAGGTGGCGTCAGCGCGCCACGCACGGTGTCGTCCCGGAGGAAAACGTGCGTGCTCTGCGCCAGGTCCGTGAAGACGAATGACGCCGGCCGCGCGTGGCGTGCAGCCGGCGTGGGGCGGAGACGGGCGATCTGCTCCCGTACCTGCGTGAGGACGCAGGTGGCGTCAGCAGATGGGCTGGAGTGCAGTGGTGCGGCGAGCAGTTCGCCGGGAAGGCGCATCGGCTCGCCGTACACTAGCTCGGCGGCGGACGCTCCGATGTCCTCCTTCAGCGTGTTGCGGAGCCCGAGGAGCACCCACGGGAGGGCCGTGAGCCAGGCCTCACCCTGATGGCACATTAACCCCGCCTTCAGAGTACGGTGGAAACGTTCCACCATGCCCGAGGCCTGGGGGTGGTAGGCGGTGGTGCGGTGTTTCTCCGTGCCGCAAAGCGTGAGGATGTTGCGGAAAAGCCGCGACTCAAACTGGCGACCTTGGTCACAAGTCATTCGCCGCGGTGCGCCAAATCTCGCCACCCAGCCGATGAGGAAAGCCCGGACGACGCTCCCTGAGGTGATGTCCGCGAGCGGGTACGCCTCCGGCCAGCGTGTGAACCTGTCAACTACTGTCAGCAGGTAGCGAAATCCGGAAGAAGGGGGAAGCGGGCCGACGATGTCCACATGGACATGCTCGAACCGCGCGGACGGCGTAGCGAAGGTGCTTAGCGGGGCCTTGACGTGGCGCGTCACCTTTGCGCGCTGGCAGGGCTCGCATGCGCGTGCCCAGTCGCGGCAGTCCTTGCGTAAGGACGGCCAGACGAAACGTTCCGCGACAAGGCGGGCAGTTGCACGTATGCCCGGGTGGTTGAGTCCATGAAGGGCCTGAAATGTCCGCCGGCGGAGCGGGGTGGGCAAGAAGGGGCGGAGGCGGCCCGTCGACACGTCACAGAGGAGCGTGGTGGAAGTCCCCGGGATGTCGACGCGCTGTAGGCGGAGTGAAGAGTCTGGGCTGAGATAGTCTTGAATCTCCTCGTCGCCCACCTGGGCGTCGGCGATGTCCTGGTGCGAGGGTTGTTGAGTGATGGCCTCTACGCGCGAGAGGCAGTCGGCCACCACGTTGTCGGCGCCGCGGATGTGCTCCACGTCCGTGGTAAACTGCGCGATGAAGGCTAGTTGGTTCACCTGGACGGGAGGGAGTTTGTCCCTGCGTTGTGAGAAAGCGTGGACAAGCGGCTTGTGGTCCGTGTAAATGCGGAAGTGCTGAGCTTCCAGAATGTGGCGGAAATGATGCACTGCCTCGTACACGGCGAGTAGTTCGCGGTAGTAGGCCGGCCACTCGGCCTGTCGACCGCTAATCTTCCGTGAGAAGAATGCGAGGGGCTGCCAGGCGTCGTTGACGTGCTGCTGTAGGCAGGCGCCCACGGCCACGCTCGACGCGTCGGTAAAAAGTCCTAATGGCGCGTTGGGAACCGGGTGTGCGAGGAGTGTGGCCGTCGACAGGCCCTCCTTGCATGTCTCGAATGCGCTCTCGAGCTCCGGTGTCCAGGGCACGGGGTCCTTCCCTTTTAGGTTTCTTCCGGCGAGAGCGTCATGCAGCGGAGCCTGGAGTTCAGACGCTCGTGGCACGAAGGAACGATAAAAGTTCAGCATTCCGAGGAAGCGACGGAGCCCCTGCGCGGTCTCCGGCCGAGCGTAGTCTCGGAGCGCGGCGACGCGGTCGAGGGGTGGGCGCGTGCCCGCGGCGGACACTGAGTAGCCGAGGAACGTCACTTCGGTGGCTCCGAGAATGCACTTTCCGGTGTTCACCACGACGCCGTACTGCGCGAGGCGCTCGAACAACGCACGCAGGTGCTGGTAGTGTTCCTCGTCGGACCGTGAGAATACGAGGATGTCGTCCAGGTACGGAAAACAGAAGTCCAGTCCCCGCGTCACCTCGTCAATAAACCGCTGGAAAGTCTGGCCCGCGTTCCGTAACCCGAACGTCATGAACGGAAACTCGAAGAGTCCGAAAGGCGTCGTGATGGCTGTTTTACACACGTCTCCTTGGTGCACGGGGATCTGGTGGTATGCCTTTACCAGATCGATCGTCGAGAAGACGGTGCAACCCGCGAGGTCGTGCGTGAAATCGCCGATGTGGCGAACCGGGTAGCGATCGGGGACGGTGCGCGCGTTTAGGGCGCGGTAGTCCCCGCACGGACGCCACGCGTCGGCTCCCTTCCTGGCGAGGTGCAGCGGTGACGACCACGGGCTGTCGGACGGTCGCGCGGTCCCAACTCGCACCATCTCGTCGAACTCCGTCTTAGCGACGGCGAGTTTTTCCGGCGCGAGGCGGCGCGGCGGGCATGACACGGGGGGACCGTCCGTCGTCCGGATGAAATGGACAGTGTCATGTCGCGCCGCGCGGGTCAGCCCGGGCGGGCGCGTGATGTTTGGGAACTCCGCGAAGAGTGCCGCCAACGGCGAGGGTGCGATGATGGCCTTGGCGCTGCACTGCGTCGTCGTGGCGGCGGTCCCCTTCACGGAGAGGCCCGTGGTGAGATCGACGAGCTGCTTCGTGCGACAGGCCGGGGCGAGGTTGTAGTGCGCCAAGAAGTCGGACCCGATGATCGCCACGTCGACGTCAGCGATGACGAAACACCACGAGAAATCGCGGCGGAGACCTAAGTTGAGCGTGAGTCGCAGGGGGCCGTATGTTTTGATGCGGGTTTCGTTGGCCGCCCCAAGCTCGAACGTAGTCGCCGTGCGGCGGCCCGGCAGGAGGCGTCGCGGGAAACAACACAAGTCCGAGCCGCTGTCAATGAGGAACTCGCGCTTGCTGTTCTTTTCCGCGATGAAGATGCGACTGCCTCCCGTCGGGCAGCAAGGGCAACCAGTCGCCGCAACTACTGGCTGCCGTTCGCGTTTCCCGCCATCGTGCACGGCGCGCGGCACTTGGTGGCTGCTGGACCGAACTGCGCGTGGTACCAACACACGCCGTTCGGGGGCGGGCCTCCCCTGCGCCCTATCCGGGAGCGAGATGGCGAGCGCGGTCGCTCTCCCAGGTGGCGTTGCGGTTGCAATGCGGCGAGTTGTTGCGAGAGCTCGCCGAGGCGACGCGCAAGGGCGTCTAAGGTGATGGCCGGCGGGGCGGGCGGGGCGCGCGCAGCGTGCACGGCAAACGGAACGGGCGTCGGGGCGACCTCCAGGATCTTGTCTGCGAGATCGGCGAGCTTATGCAAGGCGAGTTCGCTCTGCGTGGCCAGGATCGCCTGAACTGACGTTGGTAAGCGCTGAATCCACAGCTCGCGCAGAAACCTGTCGTCGACATGTGTAGCGCCCGCGAGGTTATGAAGGTGGCGCAGGAACTGGCTCGGCTTGCGGTCTCCCAGCTCCTCTCCGCCGATCAGTTGGCGCACGCGTTGCTGCTCGGAGGCCGAGAGGCGCCGGATGAGCTCCGTTTTTAGGAGCGAGTACTGGCCGGTTGAGGAGAATGTCCTCCACCTCCGCAGCAATACGGCAGTCCAGCAACGATACAACATAGCTGTACCGCGTGGTCTTCGCTGATACGCCGGAGAGCTCGAACTGGCTCTCGGCATGCGCGAACCATAGCGCCGGCCTGTCGCTCCAGAAGGGTGGACGTTTCCCCGACACGCGGTGAACGTGGTTGCTTCCTGGAGGCTGTGGGAGCGGGCGCGCTTCGTGCGCGGGTTGTTGCTGCTGCTGCATAAGGAGCAGGAGGTCAGCGTTTTGGTGCTGCAGCTGCTCAACCTGAGCCTGCAGTGCTTCCATGATGCTAATCAGGAGGCGGTCACGCGGAAGCGAGCGATGGGACGTGGCGCAACGTAGTACGCGTACGCGGCGAGGCTATTCGCGGGCGAGCGACAAAAACCCTGCGCGTCACTAAACGGGGTCACCACTTTGGGGGTTCGTTACACTAGCTCGATGCTTCTCGTACGCCTCCTCGGAACCCACTACTTGACTCCTCGGCGCCGCGTTTCGGGCAGGAAGGGCGAGGCCGGTAGCCCCGGGTACCAGGAAGGCGAGACAATGGTAATCCTCTGGTAACGTTAAGGGTGTGGGGTGTGCAATCGCCTGGCCGGCGCGACAGAGCGCAGCGAGGCCGCCACACTTTAGTAATCTTTAAATATTCACACCAAAAAGTACCTAAACTAAACGAATAATAGCTCACACGGAAAAAAGAGAACCAAATTCGAGTGTCCACAGTAAGATTTCGGTGAATATCGCTTTTCATACTTTAGTAATATTTAAACATTCACACCAAAAAGTACCAAACCAAAACAAATATTAAATCAAACGGAAATAATAAAATCGCATTCGATTGTCCCCTGTAAGATTTGAGTGCATATCGCTTTCCTTTCATTAGTGATCTTTAAGAATTCACACCAAAACATACCTAAACAAAACGAAATGTAATTCATACGGAGAATGCGGAATCGCATTCGAGTGTCCACAGTAAGATTTAGTGCATATCGCTTTTCTTACTTTAGTAATTTTTTAATATATTCAAACCAAAAAGTACCCAACCTGAACGAATATTGAATTATACGGAAAAAGGAGAACCGAATTCGAGTGTCCACAGTAAGATTTGAGTGCATATAGCTTTTCTTTCATTAGTGATTTTTAATATTCACACCAAGAAGAACCTATACTAAACGAAATGTGATTCATACAGAGAATGCAGAATCGCATTCGGAAGTCCACTGTAAGATTTGAGTGCATATCGCTTTTCTTACTTTAGTAATCTTTAAATAATCACAACAAAAAGTACTCAACAAAAACGAATATTAAATTATACAGAAAAAGGTGAACCAAAATCGAGTGTCCACAGTAAGATTTGAGTGAATATCGCTTTTCCTACATTAGTAATATTTAAATATTAACACCAATAAGAACCAAATCAAAACGAATATTAAATCATACGGAAAAAGAAGAACCGAATTCGTATGTCCACAGTAAGATTTGAGTGCAGATCGTTTTCCTTTCATTAGTAATCTTTATATATTCACACCAATAAGAACCTAAACTAAACAAAATGTGATTCATACGGAGAATGCAGAATCGCATTCGAGTGTCCACTGTAAGATTTGAGTGCATATCGTTTTTTTACTTTAGTAATCTTTAAATATTAACACCAAAAAGTACCCAACGAAAACGCATATTAAATCATACGTAAAAGAGAAAACCGATTCGAGTGTCTACAGTAAGATTTGAGTGCATATCGATTTCCTATCATTAGTGATCTTTAAATATTCACACCAAAAAGTACCTAAACTAAACGAAATGT
>NNCF01126856.1:168926-199481 GCA_002313205.1 Laupala kohalensis | reverse complement strand
TGAGATTTGAATAATTCAGTAATTAATTGTTAATAAAATCATACTTGTTCGGGAATAGAGAAATTTAAAAGGTCGGCCGTTGAAAGATGACGAAGGCAGCCCCATCTGGTATGGCGCAGACCCACTGTCGGCTCTTTAGTGTCGAAGGAAATTTACAGCTTCTTTAGAAACAGCAAGTTAGCGAGGGGTTGGGGAAAGCGACCCAACCCGACCGCAATAACCCCACATGTGCGAGGCTCGAAACAAGAGCCAACTTGTCCGTGAAATCGTTGGAAGTAAAACATCGTTGCAAGAAAACGTTAGAAATTATTTGAAGTCCTTTAAAATTTCCCAATCAGGAACTAGGCGTAAAAAGGGGGAATCGTTTTGGCATTGGAAGTTTCGGTCACGTGGAATTCAAAATTTGGAAGATCTGGAAGTGGGAAAATAGATAGAAGATGGGAGTAAGACCATTTAAGGAATGGAAAACGAAATTACGCTCTCACATCCTACAGATTTTTTCGCGCAGCTCACATCAGTAACATCGTTCACGCTCGTAGCTGGTAGCTTCGACGCGGCTGACATTGCTCAGCTCACTTCGGACGTTTTTCTTCGCGCTCTCACATCTCACATTTTTTTGAAGACGCGCTCATACAGCTCATATCGCTCTCAGATATCGCTCAGAATTTAGATTTTTTGAGGCAGCTGACATGTGTCAGACGCTCACATCTCACAAATTTTTTTCGCGACTCACATCAGTCAGATCGGATCGCGTAGATTTTTCGCTCAGCTCACAGCGCTGAGACGTGTTTTTTCTGACATTGCTCGCAATCAGTCATTTTGCGCAGCTCAGATATTAGATTTTCGCAATCAGCTCACATCACTTACATCGCTGAGATAGATTTTTCGCTCAGCTCAGATGTTTCTAGCTCGTCGCCGCAGACGCTCACGATCGTATCAGCTTTTCGTCAATGTTTTTTAGCTGCGCTCGAGATTTAATTGTTGATCTTTTTTTTGATCATCGGGAGGAGTTAATAAGCTGATCTCGATCCGAACCACGCACGAACTATTTTCAGGTGGTCATTCGGACAGACGTGGTAATGCTGACGCTGTGCTTGGAGGTGCCGAGTCCGCAGAGAATGGGGCAACTTTTGGTAGTCGCCGCTGATTGACACCGTTAGCGGACGCCCGAGATTGGAGCCGTGCTGACCTCTGCGAGGACCCTACTCTACGGCCTGCCTAGTCGGTCTTCTTGAGAGGTATTATACGACTGTTGGTAATGTTTAAACCAACGTCGTATTGCGCTTGCGCGTCATGGAGCAATTTGCATAAATTATAAGAAAGGGGCACGAACTTTGGACTAAATCACTGCCAAGA
Source organism: Laupala kohalensis (assembly GCA_002313205.1). Taxonomy (NCBI): domain Eukaryota; kingdom Metazoa; phylum Arthropoda; class Insecta; order Orthoptera; family Trigonidiidae; genus Laupala; species Laupala kohalensis. The sequence goes on along the minus strand of NNCF01126856.1, from coordinate 198,125 downwards.
CAGATTTCATTATTGATAAAATTATGCCATGGTTAAATTCAGTTCATTGCTATTGTTAAGAGAAAGGGAGATTTAATTGTTGATTAGATAAGATTATGATTAAATTCAGTGTATTGCCATTGTTTGAGAGAAAAGTAGATTTAAATGTTGATTAGATCAGATTATGTTTAAATTCAGTGTATGGCTATTGTTTGAAAGAAAGGTAGATTTAATAGTTGAGAAGCTAACATTATTATTAAATTCAGTGTATTGCTAGTGTTTGAGAAGCAGGGAGATTGAATTGTCAATAAGATAATATTATGGTTAAAGCCAGTGTATTTTAGTTTGTTTTTTTGGAGGGAATGACGTCACTTCGGCGTTAGTGTTAATGTTCATATTTGATTACCATTTGTGTTTGTGTCTTTTGGGAGAAAACAGCATGAGGGGTTTTGTGGTAATTAAAACAGTAATTAAATTAAATGGATTTATTTGTCAGTATCGTTTTCCTTAAGTGGAACCATTGCATGGTCCTTTCCTTCATTAAAAAAATCGAACCCAGAAATTATTGTGGAACCCTGAGATAAAATAGTCGAGGCGCCCAAAATTTAAATTCAGTATATTTTTTTGAACCATTAAAGTTTCGTTCTGCCACTATATATATATATATATATATATATATATATACACGTTTTTCACATATCCCATAATTGCGGTAATCCAACTTTGCAGTAATACGACTTTGCGGAAATTACACTCTGCGGTAATCCGACTATGCGGTCATCCGATTCTGGGTTAATTCGACTCATAGATAAACGGGCTTTGGGATAATCATCTCATATATGCGTATGTCGCATATCTCATATATGCGTTTTTTTCATATATTTGTATTACGCAAATCCCATGTGTGCTTATTTCCCATATCCTATATATGCGTTTTTCCCATATATGGGTTTTTTCCATAGCCCATACATGCATTTTACCCAATAATGCTTTTTTTTCGTATGTGCCTTTTCCCCATATCCTATATTTGCGGTAATCCGATTTTGGAGTATTCCGACTCCAGGGTAATCATTTTATATATGCGTATTTCGTTTTTTCCATGTAAGCGTTTTTCCCTTATCCCACATATGCGTTTTTTCGATATATGCGTTTTTCTTATATGCGTTTATCCGATATATGCGTTTTTTCCATATCCATCATTCGTGTATTTTTCCATATACGCGTATTTCGAATATGTTTGTATTTTCGTATTTCGCATATCCCATATATGCGTTTTTTTTTCAAATACCATGTATGCCTTTTTTCCATTCATGCGTTTTTGCCATATATGCGTTTTTCCCATATCCCATAAATACGTTTTTTTCATATATGCGTTTATCCCATATATGCGTTTCCGCCATATCTCATAATTGCGATAATATGACTTTGGAGTAATCCGACTTTAGGGTAATGCGATTTTAATGTAATCATCTCATATATGCGTATTTCGCATATCTCATATATGCGTCTATCATATATATGCGTTTTCCCCATATATGCAATTTTCCATATCCCATATATACGTTCTTCCCATATATTTCTTTGTTGTAATCTGTCTCTGAGGTAATACGGCTCTGGGGTTACCCGACTTTGGGATAATCCGACGCTTGGGTAATCCGACTTTAGGGTTAACCGACTTTGGGGTAATTCCATTTTGGGTAATTACCTTATATATGCATATTTCGCATATTCCATATATGCGTTTTTCCGATACATGCGTTTTCTCTACATCACATATGCGTTTTTCGGTTTCATGCGTTTTTACTATATCACATGTATGCGTTTTTCCCATATATGTTTCTTCCATATATGCGTCTATCCCATATATGCGTTTTTTCATTAATGCCTCTATCCCATAAATGCGTTTTTCCCATGTGTTTTTCCATTAATTCGTTTATATCATATATGCGTGTTTTCCATACATGTGCTTTTCCCATATATGCGTTTTTCCCATATCCCATAGTTGCGATAAGTAGGCTCTGGGTTAATCCTACTTTGGAGTAATCCGACTTTGCTGTAATTCGTCTTTGCGGTAATTCGACATTGCGGATATCCGCCTTCGCGGTAAACCTACTTTGGGGTAATTAGGCACTCGGGTAATCCAATTTAGGGTAATCCGATTTTCCGGTAATTTGTCTTTGCTGTAATCCGACTTTATGGTAAACTGACTGTGTTGTAATCCGACTCTGGGATAATCAGACTCTGGGTTAATCAGACTCTCGGTTAATCACATTCTGGGTTAATCGAACTCTGGGTTAATCAGACTCTGGAATAATCAGACTCTGGAATAATCCCACTCTGAGATAATCATCTCATATATGCGTATTTCGCATATTCCATCTATGCGTTTTTCTCATACCCCGTATATGTTTTTACCATATGCAATAGATGCGCATTTCATATTTCCAGAATATGCGTTATTCCCGAGTACGCGTTTTTCCCATATCCCGGATATGCGTTCTTTCCATAAATGCGTTTTTCACATATACGCGTTTTTCCCATATCACATCAATGCGTTTTTCCCATACCCCACAAATATGTTTTTCCCATATCCCACATATTCATTTTTCCCATATATGAGTTTTCTCATATCCCACATATGCGTTTTTTCCATACCCCATATTTGCGTTTTTTTCATATCTCACATATGCATTTTCCCCATATACGTGTTTTTCCAATATACTATATATGCATTTTTGCCATATATGCGTTTTTCCCATATTCAACATGCGTTTTCCCCATATCCCACATATGCGTTTTTCCATAAATGGGTTTTTCCCATATCCTATAAATGCGTTTATTCCCTATATGCGTTTTTCCCATATCCCATATATGCGTTTTTTCATATCCCGCATATGCGGTTTCCCTAATTTGTTTTCCCCATATCCCACATATGCATTTTTTTCACATATGCGTCTTCTCCATATATGCGTTTTTCCCAGATCCCATATATGCGTTTTTCTGTATGTGTGTTTCTTCCATACCCCACCTAACGTTTTTCCTGTATATGCGTCTTTTTCATATCCCACATATGCATTTTGCCAATATATGCGTTTTTCTCATATTCCAAATATGCATTTTTCCCATATATGCGTTTTTGCCATATCCTATATATACGTTCCTCCCTTATCCCACATATGCGTTTTTGCCACATCCTGTATATGCGTTCTTCTTATATCCCACATAAACAAACTTTTCCCATGAGTCAATGAAAAATGTCACGGCCAGCTGCATAAATCAATTGGCTTCACATGAACTTATAGATAAAATTAAAAACCACATAATGTATTATCAATCAAGTAATATGAAAAAAATCTTTCAATATGTTTATTTTTCTTTATACAACTTTTGAAAGTATTGTGATTTAAATATTGACAGTTATTCTTGGAAGGGAAGGTGAAAACTGATGAACGAACTGTAAGAAACAAAAATATTTCATTGCGTCAATATCATACTTCTGGTAATACGAATAAATATTATATCCTGATTAAAAATTCCTTTACTTTGAATAAAACACAAAAGTAATTTTAAAATTGAAAGTAACGTATTATTTCGTAAAATGTTATGCAAAAAAAACTCAGTAAAAATGTGCAATGTTTCTCTCGTGTTTCGAACCTTAGACCTTCCGATGTGCATACTATCTCCTTGCCCCTACGCCACGAGTTCCGTATTATAAATGCAAATTATCAGGTGTAATACAGCTTTAATACGCTAGGGAGATTAGTATAAATTTTGCAAATTGATATAATACCGCTTAAAAAAGTTATAGAATACTTCATTATATTTTCAAGAAACGTATGTTCGATTATTTGAATTAGCTTTGAAAGCAAAGTATCGCTGTTGTGAAATATAAAATTTACCTACCTTTCTCTTATATGACAAAACTTAATTCTTAAACTAAAAGTGTCTTGACTAAAAGTTAATTCTAAACGAACGTAAACAAACTTTTGAAATTAATCAAGGTATCTATACAAATTACCACCGCCTGTTGGGTACTTATTGATAAAATAAAAACACGATAAAATATAAAATGTTTATAGTTTTTGCACTTTTAAAAATCTTAAAACAAATTTCAATATCAATACTATAAAATTGAAAGTGAGTCATATCAAACATGTCTAGGAATATAATACATTCCTTAATAAATACACATTTATAAATAAAAGCTACTTTAACTAATATAACTTCAATATGATTATTTTTCCACCTGATCATTTGTTACTCTTCAAATCCTGATTCAAATGTTCACAAATACAGGAAGCAATATTTACTTATTGTATTTCTTTTCACTGCACTGAGTGTATTTGCAATCAACATAAAACGCAAATACGGTTCATTGTTGGATATATTGTAAGAGATTATAAAGTAGTAAATGTCATTAGAATAATTAATATATACGATACAAGTAGAATATTAAACACCGTTGTGAATTATAAAATTAACCTAACATTCTTATACATGGTAAAAACTACTGCTTCTTGCTTAAAACTTCATACTTTACGAACGTAAACGAACTTTTGAAATAATTCAAGGAATCTATACAAAATGTCACGGCCTGCAGCAAACATTAAATGGCCTGAAAATGTCTAAGTGATAAAATAAAACATTCTAAAATGTACTATGATTTTGGATTTTCCAACTTTTAAAGTTTGTCAAAGGAATTTTAATATCAATGCTACAAAAAGCTTAAAAATGAGATATATCAAACATGTCTATGAGTATAATACATTCCTTACACGTATTAAAAACACACACTTTGCCAACAAAAATAATACGCATCATTGCAATGTTAATAAAATTACGAATACCTACATGAGCTAATCATTCACAAAAACGCATACGACACATTAATAAATAAATGTTATTCCGACGATTAACTACGTTTACGTTCGGGAACTAGTCTTTGTCATTCTTCAGATGCCGTTTCCAATATGTTCTCAAAATCTGATTTTTGTCAATTTATTTTAGCACAACAACACAAAACAATTAAACACATATATTGCACATTAATTTAACACGTCTATAAAACCTTAAATAACTTGCACTATCATTTCACAAATGTTTACGATTCTTCTCTCGATCGCCGCCACTGTACAAAATTTCTGTAAACAAACATTCGAAGTGGCTTTGACAAGTTTTCATGGCACATCCACAAGCTAATGTTCGTTTGATTTACGTAATATTAAATCACCGAAAAATGTACTTTATACATTATATTGACAAATTTTCGGAATTTTAACATTCATTGGTATTCTGCAGCTAAGATCATTAAACGAATTTTAATCTCAACACCACAAAATAATCCAAAGCGAATTATATCAAACATGTCTAGGAAAATGATACATTACTAAGAATCTCACATATTTAAAAACACACTTTGACAACGTATAAAATAAGCATATTTGCAATGTAAAAAAACATAAATACGTACCTCAACCGAACATTCACAAAAAAGCAAACGACATATTAATAACTAAATGTTATTTCTACGAATAAAACTTGACAACGATTGCGTTTGGGACGAAGTCATTGATGCCGTTTCAAATTAGTTTTTAAAGATACAATTTTTGTCACTTTATTTTTGCACAAAGACACAAAAAATTAAACTCATTAGTACACCATAATTTAACATGTCTATAAAACCTTAAATAACTTGCACCATCCTACGATAAAATTTAATACGACTCTTCTGCAGTTAGGCTCCATTGTACAAAATTTTTGTAAACAAACATTCGAGGTGGCTTTGACAAGTTTGCATAGCACATCCACAAGCTAATGTTCGTGTGATTTACGTAATATTAAATCACCGAAAAATGTACTTAATGTTCTTATTCATTGTCATTCTTCAGCAACAAGACGAACTGAGTTTAATGCTTGTACGACTAGTACAAGTATTTTATACTTATGAATACTAGATGAGTGAGTGAATGAGTTACACGAAGAGGCTTATATAAGATTAGACTCACCATGCTCGCTGGGGGTTACACCCCGTAACCCCCAAATAGCGAGCTGCGCCCGTTCTAAGGCTTCCAGAGGAAAACAACCCTAATCGATAGATTAAAATGATTCACCGCTAAGGCCATCGAACGCGTAGTGCATCCGGTGACACACTATCTTAAAGCATGAAATAGGTTTTGACGGCACAGTATTATAACAATGAAAAGTTACTCCAAATAGAACTGTTTTTTGTGTGATTTTACTATTATGATTTAGTTTCAACTATTAATATGATTTCCGCATATCTGTTTGTCATAAACATTCTTAATTATATTTCTCTAAATTCTTGGTACACGCGTACCAACGTTACCAAAGCATTAATAAAATAAATTAAGCTTACAACTTGTGTATTGCCATTGCACCAGGTAACATTGATTTAATTATTACCAATTTATGAAACACGCTTTTCACTTTCTTGCATTAATCGTACAAATCTTTATTTGTAGAGTCTTAAAACCAATGTCCTTTCAAAAAATATTAATGTGAATTTTCAAGTCATTTGTTACATTCATTTCCTTTTAATTGATAAACAAATACTAAAATAAACTTGAACACATGTACGAAAAGAAAGAATAGATCGATAAATATTGTCGATAAATACACAACATAAGTTTATTGAATATCGAAGTGTTATTCCTTGAATCGTAATGCTAATAGCTAACTATATTCAAGGAGTAAACAAATGCGCCACGAGCATACAGAAATTGCTTGGAGTAAAACTAACTTATAATGATATTTATAAGAGACAGGTGACAGATAAAATTTCTTTTTCATAAGAGACGTTGAAACATAATCTAAAAATTTGTGTTTTAAAAAGTCTTAAAAATTGCTCAATTATAACAAAATATACTAAAATATACACAGTATTTTGCTAAATGTCTTTGCAAAGAAAATGAAATTCAAATATGGTCCATTGTTAGACGTATTGTAAGAGATTCAAAAATTGTGAATTTTATTAGAAAAAATTATAAATACGTATCAAGTAGATTAGAAAACATTGTTTTAAAATACAAAATTAACCTAACATAATTTTACATAGGATAAATTATTGTTTCTTGCCTAAAACGTAATTCCTTTAAAACGTAAACAAACATTTGTAACGAATCAATGAATCGATTCAAATTTTCACGGCCTGCTGTATCGACTAATTAGCTAGTCCATGGTTTATTGAAAATATTAAAACACGATACAATTTATAATGAACTTAGAAATTTCGCTTTTTTAAATCGTAAAACGAATTTCAATCTAAAAACTACAAAAAAATTCTAAGACACTTTGACAACGTATATTTGCAATGGAAATAAAATACAAATATTTACCTTTGCAAACATTCACAAAAATGCATACGACACATTCGTGAATAAAAGTTATTTCGACGAATTCAAATTTCCTGTGATTACGTTTCCCACTTAATTGTTGTTATTCTTCAGATTATGTTTCAAATATGTTCACAAATATCCATTTTTCTTATTTCATTTGCTCAAAGACACAAAGCAATTCATCACATATGGTGTTTATTATAAACTGTTTCTAAAAATAAAGCACACAATGCTTTTAACACGTCTATTTAACCTTAAATAATTTTCACTACTTGTAATAAAACCTTTGCGATAGAATCTGCCGTTCGCCGTCATACTATTTTTTTTGTTATAGAGGGGGCTTTGGCTTGTATTACATGGCACACTTACAAGCTCGTGCTCGTTTGCCTCGCGTAAAATATTAATACGCCGAAAAATTTACTTAAAAAAAATTATTCTCGAATTTTTTTATTTTTATCGTTTATTGTTATTCTATAGCTATGAGACAAACCGAATTTTATGTTTCTAACGCTAGTGGGAAATAAACAATTGGGCACCTAATGTTAAAGGTGCAAAGAGTAAAACATCTACTAACTTACGTATAAACGAGATATGACAGATATTATTTCTTTTTCACGAAGTGCGTTGAAAGATGAACTAAAATTTTTTATCATTAAGAGTCTTAAAAGTTACATAAATAAAAAATATATACTTATTATATTTCACTAAGTGTCTGAGCGATGAAGACAAAAATACGATCCATTGCTGCACGTTGGGTGAGTGTTTCAGAAATAGTGAACATTTTTTGGAAAAATTAATAAATACGATTCAAGTAGAACATAAATCTGTTGTGTAATATAAAATTAACCAAACATTCTTTAACATGGTAAAAAAGTTAGTATTTCATGCCTAAAATGTTATTCTTTAAGAATGTAAACAAACTTTTGAAAATAATCAATGAATCGATTCAAATTAAAATGAAATGTAAATACGATCCGTTGTTGGACTTATTGTAAGAGATACCGAAAGAGTAAAATTTATTACAAAAATTAATATATACGCTTCATGTAGAACATAAAACACAGTTGTAAAATATAAAACTAACATTCTTTTACGAGGTTAAAATTATAGATTTTTACCTAAAACTCCATTCTTTACAAACGTAAACAAGCTTTAGAAATTAATCAACGAATATATACAAATCACCTCCGCCTGTTGGCAAATAAAAACAGGATATAATTTACAATGATCATCGGTTTTGCTATTTTTAAAATCATAAAACGAATTTCAATATCAATACTACAAAGTTATTTAAAGCGAGTTATATCAAACATGTCTAGGAATATAATATATTCCTTAGTATCTCACGTATTAAAAACATTTGGCAATGGAAATAATTAACATCTTTGCAATATAAATAAAATACAAATACATACCTGAACAAATCATTCAGAAAAACGTATACGACACATTAATAAATAAATGTTATTTGGACGAAAACATCTTGATTACAATTACTAGTCATTGTCATTCTTCAGATGCCTTTTCAAATATGTTCTCAAAAATCCGATTTTTCTCAATTTATTTTAGCTCAAAGACACCAAACAAATAAACACATATAGTTCACAATACTTTTAACACGTCTATAAAACCTTAAATAACTTGCACTATCCTTTGGTTAACATTCCAATACGATTCTTCTGCAGTTCGCCGGCATTAGACGTACAATACTTTTGTAAACAAACATTCAAGGCGGATTTGACAAGTTTGCATTGCACATCCACAAGCTAATGTTCGAGTGATTTACGTAATATTAAATCACCGAAAAAAGTATTTAAAAATTCATATTGTCAAATTTTATAATTTTTAACATTCATTGTCATTCTCCAACTACAAGATGCTTGTACGACTAATACAAGTACCTAATACTTCTGATATCTAGATTAGTGAATCAGTGAATGAGTTACACGAAGGGGCTTATATAAGATGAGATATATCTTTTTTTTTTTTACCAGACTTGGTCATACAAGTCAAAATATTGCAAAGTTTCAGTCAAACCCAATAAAAAGATTTCGGTTAAATAGACTGATAAATTTTGTCACTTTGATGTTAGAATCTATTTAACTAGAGAAGGAACTTTGATGTAAGTACCTTTTTATTTCAAGAAGACATATCTAAGTCAATCTGACGAAAGCGTTTTAAAATTTATACATCCACGCAGACGAGGTGCAGGTAACAGCAAGAAATTCATAAGTAAAATGTGAGAAGTAAAAAAATATCATACTAACGGTCACGTTTATGATATTTTGCAGAAATATTACATAATTTTCATCCTTTAAATGTTTAAAAATATTATTATATTCTAGTTTAACGGAAGTGAGGCGAAACCAATGTAGTCCAAGTTTTCACAAGACAGGACTATTTTTTGAAAATTATAGTAATTACAAACTTTTAGTTTTCTAACTTCCGGACTCGAACCAGCTATCCTCATGTGTTGAAACGTTGTGTGAAGTAAATTTTGTTATTTGGACTCACATATTGTGGACTTCAAAACATCTTTTCTACATGGTATTTAATAAATGTAAGTTATAATATCAAGAAAATACTTTCAACAACGATGAATTATTCGCAACGCATGGTATAACATATTTATCTGTAATTATCACACTGTACATGACTATCATTAAAATCATACCTCTGTGACTGTCTCCGCGGGGTTGGGTGTCTCGGGACTGTGTGGGCATCTCGATGACAGCGACTGTGGCGTCGGCGACGGGGTGCTGCTCACACCTGGACCAAATCCTGCGAACGAACCACACGTTCAAACAACACTTCCAAAGAGAGGAACACCACTCAATGTGGCAGCGTCTCTGAACGCATAGGCGACGGGTAGATGACAGTGGATGAGGGTGGAGATACGGGAAATACAAGCTAATACATTAAGGTTTTATTTGTAAAATAAATTTTCAAAATTTGAAACCCTTCAAGGCTTCTTTTTAATTTAATTCTTAGAAATTGCAAGCACGTTTCTTAATTACAGTACTTTATTCAAACTGTATTACAACAGACCCCGAAGGTGCTCAAGGTATCACGTTGTATCGAAGTGTAAGTGCTGTACGGTACCTCAAGAACGACTCAAGAAGGAGATTTTGAGCAACATGTGTTGTATCATTTGGTGGACACAAGATGACTTCGGAGGGGGGGGGGGAAGTTTTCTCTTTCTATAAGTCTTATGACTCGTTTTAAAATTGTCAATGATTACTCGACGAGGAGGAAAAAATGGTAACTGAAGATGAATATCAGCGATAGCTGTTACTCGTGTTTTCGGAGAATCGCGACTTGAATAAGGAGAAATAGAAATAATAAATGTTTTAACAAAGAAGCAACACACATGTTTTAAATCAATTTCCATGGCCACAGAAAAACTTCTTGACACAACCTTTTTTTTCATTAGTTCTTACACACTCATGATCTCATTCATTTTCTCTCTCTCTCTCTCTTCAAAGCGCATTCAATTCGGTGTCCAGTTGCTTTCGAGATGTATATCTACGTGTGTTAGGCACCAGCCTCAGTTTCTTTCCTGAACACGTAGTACGTTCTCTTTTGGCAGCCTTTCACGATAGCGCTGCGACACTTGACAATCGTTTGTTTGTTCGCGATCCGCCTTCCTCCATCAATGGCAGATAGATGTGATCGAAGCCACCATGTTTAGCGTTCAGTTGATTCACTTTCTCTTTTCACTGACACCAATGCTAGGCAAACATTAGGTCATAGTCTCATTTTGGAACCGATTTTATTCTGCACAGAGTAGGTGTGAACTTTTCCTGTGACCCTAATCGGCTATAAATATCGTGGCTATATAAGATCGTGAAAATTAAACGAAAGATGGAAAATGCTCTTTTAGATGACAAATTAAAGAAAATGGCTAGTGGAGTCATGGTGCAGTGACGAGAACGGATGAGTGAGATTAAAGTCGACCAGGAAGAGTTGTGAAAGGCTCTAAACAAGGAAGAAGAGGATAGAGAAAGCATGGAGCATCGATTACAGATAATTAGAAGATTTGCTAAACAAAAAAATGAAAAGATTTGAGAACATGATTGTTTTTTGTTTTTTTTGTGGGGCTTTAGGGCTCGTCAACAGCGAGGTCATTAGAGCCCTTAAAACTTGTACAGGTAGGGAAAATGCAGTTACGCACTAGGGAGAGCCAACATGACTCTCCCCGCGTGTGGGACTCGCCGAAAGACTCAGCCATACCCACTAAAAACCCTCCTGCATTACATCTCAAAACACAAATTCCAACATATCTAAAAACACTTGACTAAAAACATAAAAAAAGAAGAGGAAAGAGGAAAATGAAAGATACCCTAGCCCTAAAAGCGTCGGGATCGAAAAGAACAAGAGGTGACCAAAGGAGGTCAGAAAAGAGAAAGGAAGGAGCATGGCACAAGTTAGTGGGAGCAATGCCAGACTCAGCTCGGGGCCCCGTGTTCGCCAAACACGTACTTACTAGATGTAAGTCCCCTGGGGGAAGAGAAAATGAAAGATACCCTAGCCCTAATAGCGTCGGGATCGAAAAGAACAAGAGGTGACCAAGGGAGATCAGAAAAGAGAAAGGAAGGAGCATGGCACAAACATGATTGGGACTGGGGGATTCATAGATTTCTGAACATAAATGGTCAGTAATCGTATTGGGCAGATGGAAAAGGGAATACTTGATGATAAGGAGTAGAACTGAGAATGGCTACAAAAGAAGAATTGATAAATATTAAAGATGAACGTTTAAATATGGAAAATGAGCACAGGCATGGAGAGAGAGTAAATCGAGGGAAGAAGAAGAAAGCAGGCATAAGAGATGGGTTGGACGTTTCGGACAAGCAATAGAAGAATTAGAGTAAAATTTTAAAAATAAAGTTTAAAAAATAAGGAATGAGTCACGGAAAATAGGACAAGCGATAGAACAGGGATTACGAAGTGTAACAGAAAAAATTACGGCAACGTATAATGAGGTAGTTGGGATGGATACACCATAACATGAGAAGAAGGAAACCCTTTTGCTACACAGAAAATGAAACGATGAGAGAGAAGTAGGAGACTCTGTGTGTGTGACGAAGCAAAAAGATCTATCAACACTAGTTTCAGTATGCTTCCTGAAGACAGTTTTCTCATCTATTGCAACTCCTATATAACAAATTTTGCATACTATACATATCTTTTTTACATATAACGTGACTATTGGGTCGTCAATTTTTCTGTAGCAAACCAAACCACATCACTTTCACCTATATCTATAACATTCGTTTTTTTTATTTCATTGTCAGTCTCTCTAAGCTGTCCAATACTTCATGTCCTCGCTGTTCCAACTACCTTCTGTAACCAAACCCCTTTTGCTACCATCACCGTTATGTCATCTCCACAGACTAAAAACGTAATGACTGTGCTTCGAAGTCTGTCAATATGTTATCCATCACGAGATTCCAGTATGTGGGACCCGTCAATGATCCCTGCTGACATCCATACGACTTTTCTCGAATCACTTTCTCTTTCTCTACTTTCATGTACATGTTCTACAAAATCTTCTATCTCAAAAATCAATAACAAAACTCAAATCTTCAAAATATGAATGCAGAAGGTTATAGATGGTATTGGTGATTGTTTGTTGGCGTAATTCAATATGAAATTAACTAGTGTAGTCTCGCCAACCAAAAGTTTATTATTACAGTCGACTATCGACTGCATAACTGTCATCTTCAGTAATGTAAAATTAATATACTCAAGTAGATACAAAATACACATGCATGGCATATTGCCCATCGATTTATATGTGCAGAAAATTACATTTCAAAGGATACAAGAAAAAGATGGGGAAATCAAACTAAGAAAAGCAGACAAAGGGGCAAAAAAGTTACTGACAATGGAGTTATTTCGGGGTTGACAAACGAGATGGGAGAAGTCAGAGAAAGGAAGAGTAACATATGCCTACAAACCAAACGTGAGATATTCAATAATGAATTGTAAATGGTTTCGACTGAATAGATATATCCTAGAATTTATGACTGGACATGATAATTTTAATAAATATCTCAAAAAATGGAAGAAACAAGAGCAGAGTGACTGTATGTGTGGAAGAGCAGTGGAAGACGAAGAGCATGTTTCCTGGGATTGTGAAGAGTATGGTAAAGAAAGGGATGGATATCTAAGGCGATTGAAGAGAGAAGGAAGACAAAACCAAACAGGAAAAATTAGTGAAACAAGAACGCGGTATCAAGACTACAAAGATTATGTATCAAAAGTATGTATTATAGGAGATATATTGAAAAAAGAACTAGAAAAGAGTTGAATATAAAGAATGTTAACTGAGGTTAAAAAACTAGAAGAAAGAATAAACAGAAGAATGAGACGATACAGATTGTGAGACAAAAAACGGGACAACGAACTGAAATACATAAGGACAGCAAAGACTGGATACATCATGTTTGTTGTAATATAGTAAAATAGAATGAAAAAAGAATTAAGGAGCTCTGGAATGACTTTGTTGGAGGCATAGCGGTCATAAAGAATATTGTCCAATTGAAACGTAAATAAAATAAATAATAATAAGTATCAATACCCCCTTCGATGCCCATAAATTAACGTAACCTATACTTTTCTCCCCTTTCGCTGATAAATTTAAAAAGCTGCTCCTCCGCCTATTCTGCTCTTTACCCCTTCTGAAACCCATATTGTTTTCTGTTCGTGAGTCAACTTTACTCCGAAAAATACTGCAACTTGTTGCCTACCCGTTTATCAAAAAAATATCTAAATGTGGACACTAGTGCAATAAGTCTAACTAGTGATTTTTGGTTGTTGATGTCTCTTTTTTACTCATGAGAAATAGTTTCACCTCAACGACGTTTAACGATTATTATTATTGTTATTATGTGAAACAGTTTCTCGGAGATATGCACCCAGTACATTGTGAGTGAGAGGTCATTTCAGCACATCTACTTCCGTGCTGAACTTCAATGTTCAACATAATTCTACATGTCTCCTGATACTAACTGATTTTTGCGATTTAGTACTCATTTCTGTTCTATTCAGTAATTTTTTTTCAGATGCTTTTTCAGATTCTTATTAACTGAATCATTTGCTGCGATAATTATATGAATGGTATCTATGGAATTAACCCTGTATTTTTCTTTGTAATCTATTGCACGAGGTAAATGTATAGGTAATTTTTTTAGTTCAACTTTATTGATAATGTGGTCTGCCGGGTGAGTGATATCAATGAAGAATGCAGATTTTTCTTGTAAGTCATGTGGAAGAATGTCAGGTTTGTTGGCAGTGATTGCTTAGTCGGTATGGATTGGAGTATTATAATACTATCTGATTCTTTGATTCTCCTTTGTAAGAGGGGTCTGAAGTAATAAGAGTATTTTTGGTTTCTTAGTAAAAGTCTTGTTTTTATTGCGAGAGCCTGATGAATTATGTTTATGGTGAGGTTGAGACGATGAAGATATTCTGTATTAACCAGATTTGTTCATCCAGTTATCAGGTGATCTGTTGTTTATGAGACTCTTAGACATATTCTGCATTCATTTTCTATGTTCTGATTTTAAATATACCTCTTGGATATCTCAGTGACAACAACCTGATCATGAATAACATGAATGAAACCTTCAATCTTTTAAAATAGAGACTCATCTCGATGCTTCTCTTTCGGCAATGTTGAGAGAATTGGAAAATCTACAGTGGAAAGATTTTTATTTCCATTCATGCATCCTTTCACTGATTGTGGCGATAGTGGGGTAAGAACTGTCATCATTGAGATTGACAGGAGAGAAATCTTTGTTCGATAAGTACACTGCATTGTGTAAAGGCGATGTTGCTGCCTTAGGGATGCTGCCTTACTCCTTCATGGTTGTCAGACCATGTTCCTGCTTATTGCAGAGACCCCATCTGCTAAGAGGTCCCATCTGCTTTCCGGGAGATATAGAGCCGTTCTTCTGATGAATGAGAGTGGTGAATTCTGAATTTTGTTAAGGTTTTATGTAGGAAAATGTTGAGATTACTTAAATATATTTGGGCACATGGCACTACTCTAAAAAAAATGCAAGTACTTGTATACTCCACGTATTTATTGCTTTAATTTGGATATAGGCAATGAGTGGAAAAAATACCTCGAACAATATCAATGAATTAATTTTGGATAATTTCAGGAACAGTTAATTAAAAATTTTCTTCAAACACACAAAATCAAAATTATACTGCGATATTTCATATTTGAAACAAAAACATTAATTATTGTTATATTCTTGGAATAGAATTGAATGTAATAACCGAAAATATCCATAATGCCGCATTACTGAGAGGTAACGAGAAGCGAAATCGATTCAACGCGAACTATCAATAACGTCCATGCCATTCACTGGTGGCTTTTTCGTTTCCGAACTTAACGAGGAAATTTAAAGATTTATAAATTTGTTTTATTTGGTCTTTTGTTCTTTAGTCAGTAGAAGACATAGGCAGTAAATTGAAGATTCGAAGCATACGTCTTCAAAATATAACAACTTAAAGGAAAACATAACAATTCATTAATAATAATAATAAATTTAGTTAATTGGGTACATTCAATTGGGTAATTAAAAAACCATATATCACTATATCCAAGCCTTTAAGCCGAAGGAAGATATTATCTTTTTCAAAAAATTTAAACGGAAAAACGTAATCGAATTAAGTCACTCAGCTTGGAGCTCTTCAATTACTGAATGCTTCATTGTATTGTCCGAGTGTTTGCTTATTTCTACAAGATGATTTATGAACAATAAACAAGATATTCAGCTCTCCTTATCATGTAATAAGTGAGTGGCATTCATTTTTTCCTCTGATCAGTATCAATGTTCAAAAAGCCATTTCCCAAGGGAAATAATTAGTGAGAGGGAAAGGCAGGGTGATTGACTGTACCTTGCCCTTAAGAGTGATGTTATGGTTGAGATGATGAGATCTGTGGAAAAGTGTGGTGGGAATTGCAAATGATGCGGATGCTGGTGGATCTCCCGCGAAGGGATGGAGAAGCGAGTGCACGAGTGAGATATCCACACTTCCATTCACATTCCACTCTCAGCGTGCGCTGTAGGGATTTCCTTGAGCCAGTCACTGGAACCCCCATCCCTTCTTGTAGGGCAAACAAGTTAAGTATTACTAAAACAGCCAGTGATTGTTCAATGGAGGGCAAAGACAATTCAACAGATAATAAACTCGTCGCGCGTTGAGCTCGTCAGTTAATATACGGCAAGCATAGTGTGATTTCGGGGCGAACTGTATAGATCACTCCGAAATTAAGAATTCATTTCGATGAACCTCTGAATCATTAAGCAATGCGAGGCTACGTGACTGAAACAATGTAACATAAAATTTGAAAATTCTCATGTTCTTCAAACACGATCTCTACCCGGGAGAAAACGTCATAAATAAATACGACGCATACGATGTCTTCTTAAAGGATATAAAGCAATTTGCTCACATTAGGAGTTGTTTGTTCCTAACAAAATGAGGATATTCTGCTATGGTTATGATTATAATTGAACACAACAGTATATTTTTATATGTTATTCTTGAGTAAAGATATATTTTACATATAATTGAGATGTTAACGATTACCCAAATGTACAATTGGGTACATTCAAACTACACATGTGAACGAAGTCTCTCACATACTCACACTCTCTCACAACACACAAAAACTCACTCACACACTCTCACACACACAAAAACTTAGCCCCACACACTCTCTCTTACCCACACACACTCTCTATCACTCACACACTATCTCACACTCTCACACACACACATGCTCTTACAGACACACTCTCTCTCACACTCTCACTCGCACACTCACTCTTTCTCTCTCACACATACTTTCTTTCTCACATACACTCCCACATACTCTCACTCTCACACACACTCTTTCTTATTATATATATATATCACATTCACACACACTCACACTTCCTCTCACACTCACTCTTTCTCTCACACACACTCTTTCTATCTTTTTTCTTTCTTTCTTTATCTTCATATGGGGGGTGGAGTTAATTATAATTCATAATATCGATGGATTTCTAGTTATAAGGAATTCTGGAACCATAATGAGTTGAAATTCTAGAATTCCTAATGTACTATTTCTAGAAATGTGTTCGTAGGAGCTCTTGCCTCGTAATAATTGTGCGAATCATGGAAATAGAAACTACATAATCCTACTGTCGTCCTCACAATAATCTGGCGCACGAGGTCACTTCGATTGGTCTTTCCAGTGAATACTCGTAGGTCACTTCACTATTGGACGCGATGTTAAACGTAAACGCTCCGTAAATAATGATAACACACGATTGCAATCTCCTTGCTGTATCAACGACAACATTTATTCATCATCAAAGAATGAAAGAGTAAAGATAGTAACATATACCAATTCCGCCAGGAAAATACACTATATTAATGAAATCATGCAAGATAAACTTGCTGAATCCAACAATAATCACTATTAAATTTTCTTCTCATTCTTCTATTATGAAATCACTTCAACGTAACGGTATGTTAGTTTTCGCTTAACATAAACGTGCACAAAGCCAGTAAAATTCTCAGGAATGATTTTTCATAGGTAGGTAAATTCTTACTTATGGATTGCTCACAAACGTTAAGCATGCTGTAGGAGTAGGAACGACCGCCACCAAGACAAAATTCAGTTCACTGATTTTGCCATGAATGGTTCGGCGTCGCCTCGCAGGAGAGTGTTGCCTACTGGACACGTCCGTATTAGCATGCCTAGAATATACTAGTACGTGAAGTACATGACTTGTTTTGTCGGTGCGCGGGTCGCTGGAGGTACGGTGTGTTAGATAGAAGGTTCGGTGGAGTCGTTCGTAGCATATGGTCGTAGCTGGTGTCGCTTCCTCACGAATTTTATCATTTAACAATTAAAGCAGCGCTGTTCAACTGATCTCGGCCCGCAGATAATTTTCAGAACACTTTCAATAGATCAGACAGGTACAGGATAGGGTTTGGAAAAATGTTGTCCGATGAATAAAAATAATGGGTCATTTTTTCAATTTGTAACGCGATATTTGTATTCTCATCAACAAATTTATATTATTTAATACTGAAAAAATTAAATAGCAATTTTTTAATTTTTGAAAATAATGTCTAATATTTAGTAGTATAATACAATGTCTTCATGTAGTAATATAATAATAATAATAATAATTTATTCATCTGCAAGTGAGCAATGATAGAAAAAGAAGACGTAATAAAAGTATACATAATACAATAATAACAGGTTAAAAACAAATCATGGCCCAAATATCTGTAAAATATACATACACGGTATAAAAGTGTTAGAAAATTAGTAAACAAGGTTGCAACTAGAAACATATTAGATTTAAGAAATTAAATATGTACATGAGGTCCTTATATGTGAATATTCACATACATACCTACACTAACACATTTTCGCCTACAAACAGATACAGAAACACACTCATACGTACAAACATGCTCAATACACACACATATATAATTGCACCTCCCATACCCTTAACGTAAAAGTAGTTGTTATATATAAAGAAATTAATAACTATGAAAAATAAAACCAAAACAGAGTTGCTGTGAACAATCATACACACTTCACTACTATTCACTCTGAGCATTATCTATACCCTCAGACTCTAATCACCTCACTACACTGCACTTCACATGTGCTCCTTTTCCGAAGAAGCAAGAACACGGTTGCGGAAACATTCTACTCTTTTTGGTAAGTTCGAAAGTATTTTTTCAATTCAAAACGGTTTTATTAAACAAAATTTGTTAAATCTAAATACAACATAAAAAATATACAATGCAAAGTTATTGGCGAGGATGAGGGCCCGTACGCCTTTGTTTAAGCCCGAGGTTGCCGTGGGCTGTGCATACTATACCCTGACATTCACTCTCAACGAACGTTCTAGTGCTTGTTGCTTGGTATTTAAGTTTTACGATAAAAAGAGAAGACAGATGTACATCTAGAGAAGTAAAGTTAGATTGTATGATGCATCTAGAATATTTGTTGAGCACCGTTGGGAACCACGGAAAACCAACGGTGAGGATAAGCAAGTTCAATATATAAATTACAAGTTATGCAAAAGAATTGATTAATAAGATTAATTATACTAATTTTTTTAATGTGATAATGAGTAATGCTAGTATTAATATTAATAATAATAATAGTAATAATAACAAAAGTAACAATTCGGTATCTTCTTCTCTATTCCTTCGTCCTTCCTCCTTTTTGGGGTTGCAAGTGACCTGGAACAAATTTAAGAAGGGGTGGCAGGATCACATTCTTGTAAGATTTCAAGAATCTTTTTTTCTCTTTCCCCAGACAATACTGAAGAATCTGCTCAGGAGTTACACTACCGTTGATCTATTATCCCTCATAACTTCTATTGCCAGACCAATATTTCTTGTTCTTTCGCTGAAGCCCCCTTCAGAAAGCCATTTGTTTCGATTGTGTTCGGTATTGGCGCAAAACAATAAAATGTGAGTCCATTCCTCCTCTTCTGCGCAAAACGGACAGGTGTTATTTAGATCGCCTCGTAATTTTCGAGTTTTCCAACCACCCAATCTAAACCATGCGTAGCCTGCTCTATCTGATTTATTTAGCCAATCAATATATGGTTTACGTCCCCATGCCCCGGAGACCATTGTTTGTACAATAAGAGAACGCTTCTCTAATCTATCTAAAACCGATTCCGCCTTATCGAGTTTCCTGAGCTCTATTTTGATATTTTCTAAGCAATTTGCATAACTGTATTCATTTATGTCATTTTGCCAGAAGTCCCCAAGTTGTAACTTACTTAAAATATATTTAATTTTAGTGCACCATCCAATTTCTCTACTGTTTTTGTAACATTCTAATACAACTTCATTCTTCCTTTGATGAAAAGCCAGCATTTCAATGATTTTAGTGTCAGTATACTTTTCAGTGAATATTCTCCGAATTCCCACAGAATCCAGTGAATACTCGTAGCAGTGCTTGTAGAGACTCCTAAAATGTGCTTTAGGTAACCGGTCTGGAGGGAAGAAAAAAGAGAATTATCCCCTGTTCCCCAAAACTCTGCCCCGTATGATATAATGGGAACCAGTATAGAATTAAACATTTTATCCGATAGCTTTGGGGCAGGGACTCTAATTGAACCTTTTTTTTTCATTGAGCGCAAACATACCTTTCCTTTTAGCATTTTCCTTATGTCTACTCCAACCTAGATTCATTGCCAGCTGTACCCCTAAATATGTAAACTCTTTGGCAATATCTGTGGAGATACCATTGAATACCCATTTTTCATCTTTGCTTAATACCCACCCATTTTTAAATATCATTATTTTAGTCTTTTTAACATTTAGTTTAATTTTTCTATCATTGCAAAACTTGCTTAGAGCATCTAATCCTCTTTGGAGTCCCACTATGGATTTAGAGAAGATGACCAAGTCATCCGCAAATAATAATGCCGGTATAAGTCTTCCTGAGGATGTCACAATAGGTGCCTCAGTTTGCGCGATATTCAAGTAGTCGATTACATCATCTATGAACAGGATAAACAGCAGTGGAGAGAGGACGCATCCTTGCTTTACACCAATGTTAACAGGGAAAACCTTTGATGCAGAATGCCTGCCAATTTTGACATATGCACTGTCTCCGCGATAAATTGCCCTCAGCATATTAATGAATTATTGCGAGATTCCTTTTTTTCCTAAGACTTGCCAAAGAAATGCTCTATCTACAGTATCGAAAGCTTTCTCGAAATCTATAAATGCACAAAATAATTTCCCTCTTTTTGAATAAGTAGCATTTTCCGCCAGAGAGTTTATTATAAATATGTTATCCACTGTGCTATAGTTATTGCGAAAGCCCGCTTGAAATGGTGATAATTTGTTATGCAATTCTACCCATTTTTGAGACGATTATACAAGATTGAACAGAAAACTTTACCCGTCACGCTAAGGAGAGATATGACTCTGTAATTGTTTGGGTTNCCCCGGACTTCGGCCGCCCGCCCATACTATGTTTCGAAATGATGCCGCATGGTTCGTATCATGCTCACCTGCAATTGAGCAAGCGCTTCTTGTGTTCAGGTGTATCAATACGCATGCGCCGTGAGCCAAAGGTAAAATTCCCGCCTTGAAGATATATTAATAAATAGTTGTCTCCCAACCACGGAGACTGTCAGACCTGACGCAAACGCTTACCCCTCTCTCCTGAAGGGTGATTCAAACTTACGCAGCCAGGGGGCAGCATTGAGCAAGCTACGTGAATTGCTTTCAAGACAGTAAGCACTGCAATCCTACGCTTGGGCGCGTGGCGGTCGCTCGGCTTTCAAATGTTTTTTATCATGGCTGCTGTGCAAAATCTCGACACAATTCCGTAATTCACTGGTCTGATTTTATATTGTATTTTTTAAGTCTGCTGTCGTATGAGAAGCCGACCTTTTAGGAAGGAAATAAGTATTGTATCAAATATCATTGTTTTACGCTTATAATTTCATATTGAATCATCTATTTTTTCATTCGCATTCTTTATACTGTGAAGTATTTGTTACTTGAACATTATTGGCAAGGCAAATTAATTCTTCTCGACAATGAAAGCCTGCTTTTTATAAGCGCCAATGATATTAATTCTCTTTTCTCAACAATAGGTGTATGTGCTTTTTTTGGAGTGATCTTCTTCCACTCATTCTTGTAAAAAACATGCTTCAGATCAACAAGGCAGACGTCCAGAGTCCAGAGCTGAATTTTCAAGTTATTTTTTCTGTGTGTTATTTGTGAACAGTTGTAAAAGTGAACTTAGCGAGGTTTGTATAGCGTTAATGCATTCTGGTGGCAAACCATCTATACCGGGAGCTTTGCCACACTTCAAGTGACTTATAACTTCTTCGATGTCTTCAACTACTATCGGTGCGTCCAGTTCAGGTATTGTGTCGACTTGCGTAACGCGTTCGGATTCTATGAGAGAGTTATTTTGAATTAGTAATTTTCTAAAGTCATCTTCCCATACCCACGCGTCTAAGTTATTCATTGACTGCTGTTTTCATCTTAGCTTACGAATAACTGCCCAAGCGTCTGCGGAATTTCTAGATGTCACTATGTCACGTATGCGCTTCCCTTCCTGTTCCTGCCAAGCACTTTTGGCACTTCGTAGTGTTTCCTTGTAGGATTTTCTTAGTTTTAAGTAAGCACTGCGGTGAACTTCCCCTCCCAAAAGTTGATATTTCCGTAATGCGCCCGTCGTCTGTTTCTTCGCTTCACTACATTCCCGGGTAAACCAAACATACTCTTTGTTCGAAAGTATTGTATTCGAAAGCATTGCTGCAGGTAAGTTATTTCAGTCTACAATGGTTCTATTCACAAAGGAGTACTTACCGTTTTCTGTTTTCTACATTTAATTTTACGCTTGTGGCCACCGCGACTAATATAATACGGTTAGCGGAACCTAGCGTTCAGTGATTTCCACGCAGGCTCCCAATGTATGCTTTAAAGAGAGCACAAAGACTCGCAAACTTTCTTCGATTGGAAAGAGTGCCTCACTCTAAATGCATATTACGTGTGTTATCCCTAACAAAATTCGCGGTCTTTCTTTGTACCTGATCTAATTCATTGATCTGACCATCCCTAAACGGATCCCAGCAAACGGCACCGTACTCCAGTATGAGTCGAACTAATGAAGTGTATGCCAAGTTTTTGGATTTCGAGTTCCCTTCCCTAACTACTCCTCTTACAAAGTTCAGCGCTCTCCAAGCTTTTTGCTTTGTGTATTTAACATGTTCTGCCCAATTTAAGTCCCTAGAAATTATAACACCTAAGTATTTGCAGCTTGAATCTCCAGGAATTATCTGATGATTTAATTTATAGTTCAGAGCAGGTTTTATTTTTGATTTAGAAAAACATGAATATTTACTTTTTAGAGGTTTTATTTTCATTTTATTCGTCTCAGCCCATTTTCACAATTCGTTTAGATCGCACTGTAACATATTCCGGACTCTTCTTTAATATTGCGATATATAATATAGTCATCTGCAAATTAATGTTCTATCGAATTAATATGCACTGATATGTCGTTAAGTGCAAGAAAAAGAAGTGGACCCAAAATGCTTCCCTGTGGTACTCCGATGTTACCGCGATTTCTTTAGAGAAGCACCCATCTATTCTAACTTGTGTGCAATCCAGGAGAAAATTACAAATTAATTTGATAACACGCGGATCACTGACTTCGCGAGTTTTACAAGAAGTCAATCATATGGCACTAAATCGAACGCTTTAGTCAAATAAATAACTATTGCATCAGTTCTCCCCCCTCTTCAAGTGACTCAGCTAAGTCCTGGCAAACAGAAATAAGTTGTCTCTCACATGAGTACCCGTATCTGACACCCAGTGGACAGGGTGTATTTGAATAACTGTTTAAAAAGAAGTTTATAATTATTTTGTTACTCAATACTATTGTTTCGATTTTTATACGCTTTTCTTACTTTGGCTTTCGAATGTCTAAACTAACTATTATAGTATTGAGGGTCAGTTGTTTTTTAATTTGTTACGGGGAACAAAATGTTTAATTCTCTTAAATATTATATTCTTAATGTTCACCAAATTTCTTCCGCGAAGCTTCCCGTACCAGCTCATTTTGCGTAATTTTGACGAGAAAAAAACTGGAAATCTGGTACATTTGTTTTATTATACTGAAAATTATTTTTTCCTGTAGTCTAGAAATTTGAGAATTAGCCCAATGGACTTATAAAATAAGCGCGCAGTCATCCTATCTGAGTCACTCACCCAGCCAACATGCGGTAAGTTAAGATACCCGCCGATAATGCTAACTCCTGATATATTTGAATTATTTTATTAACTTTTTTCTATCGCACGCATATCATCACTTGGAACACTGCATATTCCTGCAATTTCTAGAGTTTTCCCTGAATAATTTTCAATTTCAACAGATATTAATTCGTGAACTTCATCTACCCAGCTTAGAGAGCATACACTGTTTTTCATACAAATAAAAACTCCACCCCCATGATTCACACGACCACGTCTGAAGACCAAAAAATCTGGACGAAATATTTCTGCATTTTTCACGTTCTCTGACAGCCATGACTCGGTACAAATAATAAAATCTGGTTCATAAATATCAACTAAATTGAGAAAATTTAACTTCTATAATTCATCTGCAGCAACACTAACGACTCATCCCTGTTAACCAGTCGACGAATTTCGTTTTCTCCATTATTGCCGCCGTTCCAAAATTTCGCCTTTCACCATCACAGCAGTCATTGTCTCCCACGATGACACCGCCACTGCTCCGACTCCGCCGTCATCGCATCCCTTGCCACAGCCACTACCACCAACTCCTCCGACTCCTCCGTCACCGCCGCCGCCGTCTCCCTCACCACCGTCATCACCTCCATCGCAACCTTCTTCCAAAGCCACCGTCCGAGCCATCGCCGCCGTTGTCGTTAAGCTGATGTCCATCAAGTTCCCAAAGTGTTCCTACCAACACCGCTCTGCCATATCAAACAGGAGTTGAAGAGTACTTCACCCGTGATAACCGCGAGAAGAGATTTCCTAGATTTGACGCTCCTCGCCTATTCAAATGGAGCCCGTCACGCCTAGCTGTTGACGTCCGCAAAGGTTACCTTTAGGGCATAACAAATCCATTCAAAGCGGTCATTGATGATCGCGATTTCTCTCCCCCACACGTCCTTCCGATCACACGTCGCTGCACACGTCGTCCACTTACTTCTATGATGGGCTAGGGGAACTTCTTGGCGGCCGAAAGAAGATCGTACGCCTCACCCATAACGTAGTCGAGGTTAAGCGATCTTTTAAGGTAATTTGTTCCGACGTGAAGGACGACAGTATCGGCGTTCCAAAAATCACGGTTTTCAACCACGCGTCGCAGTTGTTTCGTCCGGATGCCGGGATAGCATTCAACTCTCGTGGAGCTTCCTCCTTTCCCACGTAACGAACAATTATGTCCCCTAAAACGAGACAAGACGTATCCGGGCTTGCATCTTCAACAACTGGATAAATAGATCGTTCACCAATTTTTTCTTCTAGGAAACGTTTGCTCGTATGGAGGTCCTCGGTTTTCTTCGCCACTAGCAGCTCCTTTTCCAAGCGAAGTACTCGTTGTTGGATGCAACGTCCACCATTCCACCGCTGCACGAAACGTGGAACCAATGACAAAACTACTCATACTTCGTACCAGATCGCAATATTTTATTACATCCGTTGCATAAAACGTGATACTTTCTTTTGAGCGGGATTAACATTAACAGGGCCAGGATTTGCTTTAACACCTATTAATAGCAAAACAGCCAAAGAGGTTGCCCACAAGGAAGCAGCTGCCTAGACCAAGACGTTGCTGCCACCGCCGTTGACGCATGTTACAACCGCGCGGATACAGGAAAAGCGGCCCACCAAAATACCCACCCGGGCATGGTAATCTCCCAGTAAACAGCCCATTACCTTCTCAATCGTTTATCGTACGAGAGCTCCTAAGGACGTCCGGTCATCCCCAAAGCGAACGAATCCATTAACCCTTTTAAATGAGTCCATGCAACCTTTCAAATGGATGCGCACCATTTTCAATGGGTCCACGCAACCTTTAAGTTGGAACATTCAATATATGAGTAAAGTTTGTATTTCTTGTTATGGTAAATTACACACTATTTTTGGTTATGCTATAATACAAACAACAATATAAAGAACACATAATTTAATAAAGAATTGTTTATCTAGTTTCTGGAATGAACAACGCTTCTAAAATCTTACTTTAGGTTATTAATTATTCTAACTATTCTTCCTATTTGCGTTAATTAAAGAACTCCCTTCTGCAAATCAGGATTTAATATAGAAATTTGAAATTCACGGAAAACTGCTTCAAGCTTTCAAAATTTATATTTCATACATCTAACATGATCGCATTTCTCAGGAGTATCGTTTGTCTTCTTGTAATAGTATTTTGTATATCTATAAACATTCACAATCTTGTACAACTCACCGTGGTGCAAGTGGTAGCGAAGCTGCTGATTCCTAAAGCTGATAGCTCGTAGGTTCAAACTCGTCTGGGGTATATTATATTTATTTCCTTCGGTGATTATAATAAAATGCCACTTTATACGTTGGCACTGGTTTTAACAAGTTAATTACAGAAAATCAATGTGTTTGATATATATTCACCCTCTTAAATGGATCCACGCACTCTTTTAAATGGGTCCACGAACCCCTTCAAACGGGTCCATGAAAAAGACCCTTTTACTCATTTAAATGGTTCCAGCGAAAAGGGTTCTGTTTGCTTTGGGTTTTGAAGACCCGACTGAGATATGAAGCGGTATTTCCGCACACGAATTTCTATTTTCTCTCACAGGACATTCCACGTCAAATGTTAATTCTGGCAGCATAGATTTATAGCAAAGTTGTGCCCCTCAACATTTGTTGAAAATTTATGTAAAATGTGCTATAACTCGCCGTAAAATAAATTTCGCGGGGCACTAGTTGGACCGCGCTGATTTCGAGTACAAAAGAATTAACTTCGTTACAGTTTCAAAGAAAGTGAGGTACTGGTTCATAATTTGGAAATATTGAGTGGCGACTTTACAAGTTTATAAGCTATCTGTTGTTCCTGCATCTCTCAGAAACTGCCAGTGGCTTGATTTGGGTCTGCAATAACCTCACGATGTCTTGAAGGTTTCGTGGGGGGATTATGTTAGTCATCTGGTAATAGTGCTTATTCCAAGCAACAGCCGCCATCGATGCGACGTCGACTCATCTAGCTTCCTCAGTCCGTTCGCATCCGACGCTGGATTCAGACTAGGTTCACACAAAGGTCGAAGCAGAGAAATAGAGAGTGCTCAAATTAGTCCTAATATTCCCGTTTACATCTTGCAAAATATTTGTGTGTATCAATTTGTGTGGTGAGTTTTCTTCTATTTATTTTAATAAATGTACATTTCTAAATATCAGGTGATGGTCCTCCAAATCATTTTCATTACATTGCATTTTATTTGTACCTTCTAACAAGTAGTATATCCATTGCAAGACACTTGCTCTACAAAGGTCATTATTGCTTGTCTACTACAGGTAACAATGAATCAGAGATACCAACTGTAAATCATTTCGCATAGATGCACGTATTTAAGTTCTTGTGTGCGTATCAGCGAACTTCGATTCTTATATCTACGCACTTTCAGTCAAATTCGTAAAAATCCTTTTGCGTCAATAAAAATACTAATTTCTACGCTAGGTTTGTGATTAAATGATATTTTTAATCAGTACATTTTTCAACCTGTCATGGGTTCTGATAAAGGCAAACATAAAAATATTAAAAAACAAAACATTTTTGGATACATGGCATGTATCAACAATGAATGGGAAGTGGTATCAAGAAACATACCTTCCCGTGACCTAGTCATTAACTGTAGTAGAATTGCCGAAATTCAACTTTGTGAAGTCTAATTGAAGTGGATTAAAGTGAACGTCCCTGAGGGAATTGCTAAATATATGAAAGTACTAGCTAACAGTTTTGGCAAAATGTAAAGGTAAAGGAGGAGGATTTACATCAGAAGTGACATTCAACTCTAAAAACATGAAAACACGCGAGTTAAGCCTAGTCAATGTAATTAAAACAGTATATTATGTAAATTGTATTTGATTTTTATATTATTTCTACTGAGGTTTACTTATTCTATAATATAATTCTTTTGTTATGTGTAAGTTGAATAATTTACTGCATTTGTTTAATGAGCATCATTAAAAAGAGTCCCCAAATGCAAACATTTCTTCTCATTTTTTTTATCAGCACTTTACGTATTATTACTTTACTGCTGTTTTCATTTATAGCATCATTCTAAAGAGTGTGAAGTGTTTTTAAAACCATTAAATTAATTAACTATATAAGTGATAATTTTCATGAAATATTGCTACTTTGGGAATTAATTTAGATGCTAAGGTGATTAAAACTAATTAATTTTTGTTAACTACCAGGAGTATATATCGGTTACGTTTTGTGCAAAAATTGGGAATTAAATTTAGCTCTATGGTAATGGAAAGATGATGTAAATTGTTTTATTAATTCAATAAAAAATAATTCATCACTTGTCATGCTTGTCTCGGAACTCCATTTCAGAAATATAACATTTACTTTTGAAGAAGAAATAGCAAACTATTACATTGGCATATTATATTCAAATTACTATGTATAATATTTCCAATCGTAATTTTTTGCTTTTAAAATCGTAATTTTTCAATACAATGAAAAGATTGTCCGTGCGATACACAAAAGATGTGCCTAACCTTCAGTCGAGCCCAAAGCAAAACCGAAGAGAAACAGTTTACCGAGACGACATAGGCTTCAGTAAATTAATCCTAAATTCAGCTAATGAACAGAACAAAATGACTCCTCGGTTGCTTATACGAGTAGAATGTTCGCGGTTTAGTGACCCCGAAGAGTGACATCTATTCGCTCGTATCGGTTCGAGCCCAACCGAGTTTTACAGAATAGGAACTCAGGGAGAGAGGCATAATTTCATAGACTTCAATTCTTTTGCTATTAGTCTGTTTCATCTTCACTGTCACTTTTTTCGTGATTCTTTCGCTTTGTTTACTGACTTTAATTAATTCAAAATTAGTAAGGGATAAAATTATTGACTTAAAGAATATGTCATTGAAGAAAAATCTCCATTAAGATCAATAAAATATCCTCTTACAGGGAAGGACAAAAAGTCTGTATATTGGATACAAAACAGAATTTACACTAAAAACGTTGCAGAATAAATAAATAATACATATAATGGTTTAATTCAGCTTTTATTTCCTACCTGCACCTCAATAA
>NNCF01126856.1:150847-165515 GCA_002313205.1 Laupala kohalensis | reverse complement strand
ATATATATATATATCGACTAAAGATATACAATATATCTCATTTGTAACCTGTCATACGCTATAATATAAGTGAAACCAGCTAAACTGAAAATAGAATATAACTAACATTGTGTATGATAATATGGACACAGATACTTCTTTCCGAAGTTTCTTCGAGTTTCACTGTTTCGTTTTTAGCATTAACAAAGTAAATAGGACATCAGAACTGTTGTGAACAATTCATAGAATAGGACATGCAATAGACCGTTACATAACGTTCAATTCTCTACGAATATTGTTAGTTACGTTCCACGCGCGTCAGAACAAACTAAAATAGTCAAGTAACATCCTTTTAAAACAAATGAGTCAAATAGCTTCTTTTCTTAGTATGTTAGCCAAATACATGTTATATCTTACTCTGTCCGACCCGCACGTGTCCAGCGTCGCACGAGAGTTTTCGTCGTTGCCATTCGGTTTACCTTTCTTTATAAGTTAGTGAAGACAAAAATGTCAAACTTACTTACAAAAATTGATTAATTATTTCGTTATATGAACCGAAAATGCGAAAGAAACATATTTAAACACATTTCACCCTTAAACACCCTTTTGAAATTGACATTTTGGATAATTCTATTTTAGAGAAAGTCTCTACCATACATAAGCAACAAGCCGTATATATGAAGAGTTCCCATCTTTAATATTGTTTCACTCTGCTTTGATGAATATATCAGTTATTTAGAACAACGCACCAAACTTTTTCACTCCTTTTCATCGATTCGTGATTAAATTTTAAAAATTCTACAAATTAATTTTTAGAATTTTATATAATAATCCGTACGTACAAAAACCCGAGATATCTCATGAGTCAGTGAAGAGCATAATACACCGAATTAAACTGAAGCGTGGAGCGTGATATTCAACTGGTTCATCTCTGCCTCCTCGGACTCTAAGCTTCTCTGTACACACAACGTTTGTTATCTTCTGAGAGGAAGCCACTGTGGAGGGCGTCAATGGATGTGCTTATCTGATGCTTGCTGTGCCGACGGAAAGGGGTGGGGGCGGAGGAGGGGAGCGATCGCGCTGTGAACACAGGCACGAAATGCGAGTGAATGGAGGGAGGCGCGTTACTTGCTCAATGGCATGGAGATCATCATTTCACTTACAGAGTTCAGTAAAAAACGAAAAACGATGAACTTTGGAAAAATATCTATGGACCTTTGAATTATTTTAAATGAATGGCAAAAGAAGATCCATATGTCTAAAAATGTATTCGTTGTCAGAAAAACTGTTTAAGAAAGATATCATCTGATAATACTGATAATTTCACTTATAAAGAAACTGATAATTTTTATAGTAAAATAAAAATATTATACGGGACACTTAATTTGATACGTTGCAGACAAAGACAATGAAACACTACACATAATATAAAACGCCCATTCATTTAATAAATTGAAAATTCATTACCATCTTAATATAGCGAAATGAGATAATTTATTATTACATTACATACGAAACAAATGCAGGCATTCTAACCTTCCTGAAGAGTTCAACTCACGATTTCTTCACTTGCTGGACACCCGTAGATTGCTCCAAAGTACAATAAATATCGGGATTCACCCTGTTTGTTAAAGAGCTTTGGAGAAAGACAGAGACCGGATGTATCCAAAATCTTTTTAACCAAATATTTAACGCAGGGATGTACCCATCAAACTAGAATACATCTATTCTGCAACCTATTTATAAGCATAAAGGTGATATAAATTTGCCGATAAATTAGAGGTAATTCGTTGCTACCAATAATGGGAAAAATCTTTTATATTAATGAAAGAATAAGGTACTGAGCTGAAAAGTATAATATAATTTCGTGGTATCAAGCAGGTTTCAGACAGAGTGACTCTACAATACATCATATTATAACACTGGGCGTCATCATAAAGAGAAAATCTACAACCACGCTAATTTCTGAGATAGCGTTCGATTCAACTGTTAGGGAAAATCTATGGACAAAACTGAGATAAAAAGGCGTGTTAGTTAAAATGATAAAATTACTTCGTGGTATTTACAGAATGTAAACTTTTGTATTCGTTGTATTGGGACGGCACTCTAACTCGGAAAATAAATAATCGTATCTTGGTGGGGGTATAGCAAGGATGCGCTCTCAGAGTTATATTGTTCCATTTATTGATAATGTGATAGAAAATATCAATACACACAGCGATGCAATACCAAAAATTGGTAACCACAGTATACCAGGACTTAATTACGCAGATTGTTTAGTAAAATTAAAATGTACTAATTTTCAACTTTGTAAACATTCAGATGATTTCAATATACTTGATACAGTTTTAGCGAACTCTCGTTTTATGTTTGTACAGTCATAGCAACGTACGTCCATTTATTCATTTTTTTAAATTACACACATAGAAGTACGAAGTGACATTTATATATTATATTGCCAATGTACACATATTTCAACACACTCCCTCAATAAAAAATATAAATGAGTTATTAAACGGCAATAGTGGCACACAAGATTTAACAATAGGTACAAAAATATTTGGAAACATACACATATTAAAAAACATACAAAACATTTTTAACACATGAATATATACAAGTTACAATAATATAAATGCAAAAGTAACATTTTGTAGTAAACACATTATTAATTAAGAAAAACATTTACAGTAGTAAATATATATGGCACATTCTGGTCAGTAGAACTGTGTGATCTTAAACCACCTTCTCTCATACTCGTCCTTAATGAGATGGTACTTTACATCTATGTAGATGCGCTCCCTTGTCAGCTGGTTTGCTTTAATCATCCTGATACAGCTTGTGTTGTCAACGTGAATGATCACCTCGATTTTCTTGGACAACATGTCTTCGAGAACAGATTTAACTTACTTTATTTCCTTACAGCACTGAGCCGTTGCGACATATTCGTCTTCAGTAGATGATTGAGCCACGATGCGTGCGTTTGCGTGAGCACCATACAATTGGCCCATTTGTATACTTCATAACGTAGCTAGTGGTACTTTTTCCATCTATTCTGTCACCACCATGACTTGAATTGCAGAACACTTCAGGGTATTGATATTTTTTTTGTTGGAATAAAGTATGCCATCTTCTTTTGATCCTTTCAGATATCTGAAAGTCCTTTTGATGTTCAAAACATCATGTTTCTTCGGATCTTTGGTGTACCTACTTGCAAAATTCACTGAGTAGCTGACATCCGGTCTAGTCTTGCATGAGAGGTAGAGAAGGCTCCTCACTGCAGCTTGGAACGGGAAATTTATATCTCGAGTATTAACATCATCGCAGGAAATATATTGATGTGATATAGGAGTACTCTTTGGCTTTGCAGTGTTCATGTTGTATTTGTTGATCATTTGTTGAGCATATTCCTCTTGACTGATGATGATTCCTTCCTCTCTTGGGTGACTTTTAATTCCCAAATATTTCTTTGGTTTATAATCCACTGTGGTGTCAAACTCTTTCTTCATATTTTCCAAGTGTCTTTGCATTTGACAGGGTCTTTCGCTATCACCAAACCGTCATCGACATGGTTGACAACAAGTAATTTCTTGTAAGATGTAGACTTCAAAACAAATTGATCTGTTGGTAGATATTTGAGTCCTTCACTCTTCAAGAAGTCAGACAGGCGTTTGATCCATTGTTGCAGTGCTTCTTTAAACCATAGAGTGCTTTTCTTAGCTTGCAAAGTTTTCCAGACACATTATACCCTTCATGCAAGCGCCTGTATATCTCTTGGTTGAGGTCTCCATAGAGAAAAGCATATTTTACATCAAACTTGCATATTTTCATACTTTCAGAAGCAGCAATAGCCAACAGCATTCGCAGGGAGTTGGTTTGCACAACAGAATTGTAAATGTTTTGGTAGTCCAGATTGTTCCTTCGTTAGCAGCCTCTCGCCACTACCCTTGCTCGATCACGTCCATCAGATTTTATTTTGAATATCCAACGACTTTTCACAACTTCTTTTCCTGTGGTACATTCTTCTTTCACAAGTTCACAAGTTTTATTCTTTTCTAGGTATTTTTCTTCCTCTTGAATGGCTATTTTCAACTTTTTATGATCAAGATTTTTCATGTAGTCTCTATATGACAATGATGATTCTTCTGCATATAGGTTGTGAACATGATCCATTTCAAGGGCTTAGGCAAACGTTTCTCCCTTTGAAGTCTCTGGTATAACTGAACATTAGATACACCCTGATCTTCATCTTCTATTTCCTCATGTTCAGGTTGATACTCAGGATCATGTTGTTCTTGAGGGTCTTCATCATCCTCTTCTGATATTTCTACATCCGTTTCAAATTCCTCATCATTTTCTTCATTGTTTTGGTTTTGATTTTCAGCATCAACTAGATCTTCATTCTCTTGTAGGTTGTCAGTCTCTTAATGGTAGAAATCTTTAATGGTGATGCGAGGAACATGTTGCCTGTCATCAGGTATGCCTATAACATCAACATCATAACAGAAGTAAATGATTCATGTTTTCTTATTCCAAATTCGAGAAGAATTGCTAGTATATCCCACAAATATTCCACTTTGTAGTCTAGGATTAACTGTCTTGAGATGACCTAGAACTTTGGTGTGGACCACAGAACCGTAAAGTATAATACGTGACAGATTTTGTGTTTTGTTAAACCCCAATCTGTGCTGGAGTTGTATCCATTTCCAAACAGATGGGCTTCTGTTTTGAAGATAGGCAGCAGTTTCTACTGCAGTACTCCATATTTCACTGTTTAATCATACAGAAGGGTTCTGGTTTCATCTGCCAAAGTTATGTTCATCCTTTCTGCAGTTCCATTGAGTTGGGGTGTATGTGGGACTGTATAGTCCAATCGAATTCCCTTCTTCTTACACCACAGCTTGAACTCATTTGATCTGTACTCGCCACCATTATCCACAATAATCTTTGACACTTTCAGATTGTGATGATTTTCAGCTTCAGTGATACAATCAATGAGGTTTCCTTCTGCCACATCCTTGGTTCCGAGTAGAAAGACTTGAGTGAAATGGGTGAAATCATCTATCACAGTCATCAAATTTCTGTATCCATCAAAAGTTGGTGGGTCAATTGCCCCACACACACATGTGTATGATTTGCTGAAGTTTGGTGGCTCTCTCTCAGCATTAAAAGGTTTTCTAGTCATTTTTGCAGCTGCACTAATCACGCAAACATAATTAAGATCACATTTCTTCAGGCACTCTGGCACTCCCTCACAAAGTTCAGGAAGTTTCTTCAGATTAGGATAGCTCATCTGACCCATGAATTTATGCCAATTAACATTTTCTGCATTTTGGGTTTTTCAGCAATATTTATTTTATGACCAATATCTACTTGATAGAGACCAGATTTTGTTTTGATACCGCTCATCACAACACTATTGTTTTTAACAATCAACTCTTCATTTTGTTTAAAAAAGTCTCACAATGTTCCGTAATAGCGTTCACTAATAATAGATTTCTTGACAATTCAGGAACATACGAAACACACTGCAAGATTACATTTTCACCTTCGGTCTCCCATTGTTTCGACAGACATGGTTTCACCTTTTTTGAACATTAGATTTGTAGATCAGCTGCACTAACATTCATAAGGTTTTCACTTTGATTTGTGATGTGCGAGGTGCAACCACTGTCCACAATCCACGCACAATTTGCTTCCTCACATTTGTTTCGGAGTAGAAAAGCTGTCTTGTTTCTTGATTTCTTCTCGGCTTCATGCTCTTCTTTAAAGAAACAATCATCTGCTTGATTGATTCTTTTGCAATACACAACGGTGGAAAGCTGTCATCAGATAAGTTCATCTTTCCTTTCAGGTACGCAATCTTTTTCCAGATGGTTGTCACGTCCACAGTTCTTGCAGTACAGTTTCTTGTTTGGACACCTTGGTTTAATGTGACCAGGTTCATTACATCAACGGCGAACAATAATTAATTTCTTCCTATCACCATATTTTTTCTTACTACCAGCACTGAAGGCAATTTTGGTGGAGTTATCTGTTTTCTTGCGATATTCTTCGTGATTGCAGTCTTGGTATCATGTTCTTCAAAATCTTGTCTGCTGTGGGCGCTGATTCCGAGGCACTGGTAAAGTAACGATACTTGACAGGCAACGAAAAAAAGAATCTTGGCAACTACAGGTATATCATGTTTTATTTGTTTCAATCTAAAGACACTGTTTTACAATACGTAATATTTATCATGATGGTCTTTGACTTATCATAAGCGAAACTATGAAAATCCAACAGATGTTGTTTCAAGTTTGGTGTCTCTCTTCTATAAAAATTCTTCGGAGTTTCGTACATTTCATGAGCTGTTTCACAAAGTAAGATGTGGGCTTTGTCAGTGTTTAGAGGGTTCTTGTAATGAAATGCGCAGCCCAGGCTTCCTTCAGCTTCCACGTCACCTTGAATTTCACATAAACTGCATGATCATACTTTTCGGCACCAGTCGCCACGTCCTATTCTTGTCTAGCCTTACAGAGTATTTTCATCTCAAATTCCTACAGTTCTAAGTTGGAGCCATCTCCCTTAAGTTTAGGAATGCTTGAAAGACTTTCATTGTCTTCGGACACCATGCATGATCTTACGTAGAACAGTCTGTAGACACTGATTTTCTTCGCTTCTTGTTTTCTTATATATCAGGATTGCCGTCAGTCACGAACAGGACTACACGCTCCTGGGTCCATAACCAATTAAAATATATAATTTTCAACTTCGTAACATTCAAATGATTTCGATATACTTGAAACAGTTTAAACGAACACTCGTTTTATGTTTGCACAGTCATAGTAATGTACGTCCATTTATTAATATTTTTTTACTGACAGAGTAGTACCAACAGTGACATTTATATTTTGTATTGCCAATGTACACATATTTCAACAAGTAATATGTTCTAAAACAGTGGAGGGACTGCAACACGGTCTGGAAAGAATACTATTGTAGGAGATTATCTTTAAAAGAAACTGTAAAGAAAACTACAATAATTGTGGGTTTCAAGAAAGAAGTCGTTTTTTTTTGTAGAATAAAAATGGACGTTCACGGGAATCAAAGAAGAAATAGTAAAGAAATTCAACTATCTAGGTGTGCAATTTGCTATGAACTGTTCTTGGAGTAGTCAGATTAAAGTAGCGCATGAGAAGGGAGATTTTCTGAGGGGTAGTATTGCCAACCCTGTAATATAGAGCTGAAGTGTGGAGTCTTGACTTATCAGTGAAGATAATCTAGCGCGTTGAAACTTGGTCTAATATTACTAGGCTATTACTAGTGTGAGCTAGGTGTTGCTAGAAGTCCGTCCAACGCTGGTATGCTGTTCGAATTCAGAAGTGTCGGAATGACAACAATATTAATATATTTTATAATTAAATACTTCATGAAGCAATATAATTTTTCACGAAATTATCATTGAACGAAAGTTTATTAGCAGCGGCGTGTGTAAGGAAGAAAATAGGAAAGTGTACACCTGTGGGTTCAGTGGGAAAAATCAAATCACTGTTACGAACATGTGGACTAGGAAAGATTTGGGCAAATTTAAGTCGGAACGGGAGTATACACAAGAAAGTCTAGCGGAAAGAATAGTGGGCAACGAGTGTCAATATTTAGAAGCAAGCAGAAGGGAAATGCATTCTCTGCAAAGGCATTTAGTCTCTGGGTGGAAAAGGGAAAATTATATTGATAGGTTACGTACGAGGTCGCGAAGAGGTTTGGCGTGGTTTCAAGTTGAGGGCTGGAAAGTTAGAAAGCTTAAGCCATTAGAGGGGGTGGATATCTGCACTTTCTGTGAAGAAGCAGAAAACTAGGAGCATATTCTTTTAGCTTGCGGTACGACTGAAATGTTAAGGAAGAAGTGTTGGGGGATGGGGATGTAAAGAGATTTAATATTAGAACCAGGAACGAGGAGACGGGGGACTTTTTATCACGAATGAGGAAATTGAGGGAGAAATGTATGAGAGAAGAGTGTGCAATAGGAAAATATGACTGTAGTGTTGGGATGAATATTAGAACTTAGTACAAAATTTGAAGTGTTTGATGCTGCGGACCAGTCCTTGCCTCTCAGGAAGAAGAGACAGACGAGACTCCCGCATCGATTCTTGAGCTGCGTCAACAATACTTCAGAAAAGACGGTATATATTTTGTTTTAAAATAAATTTTTAGTTATTAATAAAACATAGATAACAAGTTAGATTGAGCGACCCGTGGCGTAGTGCCTTACGCACTCGCCTTCTACCTCTGGGGACGCGGATTCAAACACGGTGGACGAAGTGGTGTTCGCAGCAGGTTTTCTTGGGGCTCTCCCGTTTCCCCTGGCTATCATTCCACCACAAGATTCACTCATCAACATTCACCCCCATTCATTCATGAATCACCCGCCTCGGTGAGGTGCGGCAGGAAGGGATCCGACATCTTAGACATTCCCCGCCAATCAAAAGTAAGAGGCATCATATCGTCCCCATCCCCGACCCCTAAGGATTAGGGAAAAGGAGCTAAGGCTCCGACCCCTAAGGAATAGGGAAAATAAGTTAAGGTAAAGATGAAGAAGATAGCTAGTTAGATTATTAATATGTAAGGGTAACAGAAACACGTCTCTTTTTTTTGCTCCCAGGACGGGGTCTTGTTTTTTTCGCCCAGAAACATAAAATGGGGAATGGAGAGAGTCATTTTCAATTCTCTTTTTAATCTCTGGATGTGACCAATAGCCGGTACATCCGTATAGAGTTGTCGGGCTGTGCAACGGTCGTGCTGTCTGGCCGTGGATCCCGACCGCTAGCCGAGATTTCCACGCTGTCTTTGCGCGGTCGTGGTAACTCATTAGTAGGTATATGTATTAGGGGTTGTAGGGAATGTAGGCTGCGTTGTGACAAAAGGGTTCTTGGTTTGCCAATATTATTGTAAAATTGTATGTTATGTATGTATTTCATGTTAACAAATGTCTTGTTGAACTTCAATGTCCACACCAATTTGAAATCTCCCCTTGTAGCAATTAGAAAGAGAAGCTACTGGGAGAAATTAGTAAAGCGCGATATTATCCTTCGCGAGATCTCATGCAGTTTTAACGGCATCTTTTCCACTCAATTATTTATTTATGAAACATTTGGTACAATAATTAGAAACTATTCCAAACCGTATTGTTCAACGCCCATCCCCGTTTTAGGGTACAGTTTGATACTGAACCATTCTTGCACATGATTGTAGACTCAAAATAAAAGCTGGTAGAGAGGAACGCGAACTGTACGACTTGATTGTATCCAGCGATCTTCATTCATATTTATCCTGGGTACTTATATTCGTATTTAGTACTGATAATGGAATCAATATTATGAAATCCATACATGGGTAGAAGAAAACAAATTCGTGTATGGAGAATGCCATCTAGAGAGGTGACGTTCTTTTTTAAAACTACTGCACGTACTTATTTCAGCTTCTTTAGTTTCTAAAGTAAATTTTCTTATTCAAATTGTTCTCGCAGTCAGTGTCCTGTTAGTAGCACAAGCATTGGCAGTTCATTTTGTTGGAAGCACATGGATATGATGATTTTTGCCCACGAAATGGGCAAAAATCTACACAGCACT
Organism: Laupala kohalensis; assembly: GCA_002313205.1. Taxonomy (NCBI): domain Eukaryota; kingdom Metazoa; phylum Arthropoda; class Insecta; order Orthoptera; family Trigonidiidae; genus Laupala; species Laupala kohalensis. The sequence goes on along the minus strand of NNCF01126856.1, from coordinate 155,928 downwards.
GGAGCAAATGTCGGAATGCGGACCTTTGCCCCACGACACGAACTGTTTCTCTTCTTCGCTGTATTTTTCGATCTTTATTTTATATAGTTTCAAATAGGTTATAGAAAACTGTTTATTATTGTTAAATATTTTGAAGTAGCCCAATTATAGATAAAGGCATCTACACAACGTATCAACCGATATCCATATTTCTCACATATTAAGGGAATTAAACCCCTTGTTACCCGTATTATGTCAAAAATAAAATAAAAAATTAAGCCATGTAAATATTTCTTGTTTTTATAGAAATTGCAAACACAAAGAATACTAAGCTCTTACGCTCTTCTAGAAGAAATACCAGAGTTAGGAAAACAGGTGGAAATAGTATCAGTAAGAAATTGCAATTTAAAATTCTCGTCAAAGTATTGCCCGAACTCTCCCTCTTGGCGTTTTTCATAATTTTTGCAACGATGCGCCATGTAAAAAATGTGTTTTCTTATTTTTCACATTTTCCGCGGGTATTTTTACATGGGATGGGTCAATGATTGGGATTTTATTTCCATAAATAATCTTAAGCTTTGGAAACTGTGCGTATTTTTCTACTTCTTTTGTTTCCATTGCTTCATTTTTACGAGTTGTAACGATTTTAAGCCTGCGTTAGGTGCTCCCTCCAGACGGACGATGGGTAAGTACTACGCTCACCAACAGTTTAACGCTCCTTCTGAATGAGGTACATAAATATGTTATTTTTACTTTCTCGTATACGTAGTATATAGAAAGTATTGTAATCGTGAAAAAATTCAATAAATGGTAATTTTCAACTCGCTTCCAAATTGTACTCTTTTGCACACATGACATGCGATTTAAATCAAAAGTTGCATGCTTTGGTCTAGTTTCCAAATTTTTAAAATGTGTGTCGATTGGTTAATTTTGCGCGTCTCTACAGTTGTTGTCTCTACAAGTTGGACACTTTTCCATAATTATGCAATATTTATACATGCATTAATTTTTTCTACCGGAAAAATTATGGCTCAATTTTGAAGAGAAGGAATGTGAAGACAAGACTTTTATGTGTAGAATACGCCGTTCAAGTGGTTGGTCCAAATTCCCTAATATACTTTTAGCTGTCAGAAAAATGCGAATTTTTCAATTTCATATATGAAAATGAAAGGCACATTAGGGTGACTATTAGGGTTAGGGGCTCATTAGGGTGATCAACAAAATGTTTCTTTTTCTTCTCTTAGTTCTTAACCTATTAATTTCTTCTTCTGACTCTCATACTTAACCTCATTTTCAAAGGACGACTCCAACGATATCTTTCATTCGAAAATCTCTTCTGTACTTAAAGAATTTGTCCCTCGTCTCTCCACACTTAAAGAATTTTCCCCCACAGAAAAACTGGATCATTTTTGTTTGGAGACATCCTTGAATGGAAATTTGTTATGAGAGAATATTTCGTAGAATGGAAACTACAATGAAAATTGATAAAATATTTCATTTTTGGAGAATAATCTATTCATTATATCTTGAAAACAACAACAACATAATGTTCCATTTCCCCTTCTTCTTTCCACTTAATCACTTCTTGTAAGTTTCAAACGCAAGCTCGTTAAAAGGCGCATTTTAGAAATACAAATTTTCAGATCACAAAAAGCAATTTTTACAATTAGTTTATTAAAAAAGTAATTTCGATATTTTGTTGTTGATTCATTCATAAAAATTAACAACGGAAATGGGCAATTCTCCATGTTAATGGTGAATTAAATTTCCCTGTATTATTACTAGTAAAGAGACGAAAATAAGACTAAATAATTTTATATTATCACAAAATATATATCACGATACATATAAATTATTAGACATAAAAACAAAAATTAATTTACATCCAAAACGTCATTCTTTGAAATTTCTCCACCACCAATTTTAACAGAAGTCTCAGAAAACTTAAAATTCTTCACTGATATTTATGCGCGATGTTTTGATCCATTAGTGTGATATGAGTATATTCCTAACAAAATTTATATTGAGAAAACCTTTACTAATATGTGACTGTGAAAGTGCACTGATCTCTTTATGAAATTCGGCAGAAACATAAAACCCAGCGAATCTTGAACCACACGATATGCTACATTGTCATAAATTTAACATTTCGGGTAATTTACTTTTTTTTGTATTTATAAGAGGCGTTTATTATATATTCAATGGCTTTTCTCTAAAGTCGTCTCTTGGTAACAACAGTTAGCAAGTTGTTTTTTGTTAAGCAGAAGTAGACAAGTGAAATACTCAGTGTTAGCCTTTTACTTTCTCATATACGTAGTATATAGAATGTTTTGTAATAGTGAAAAAAATCGAAAGCGAGGTTTCGACGGAAGTATCCGTTTTGGCGATCCCTGATTCTGAAAAAGTTGTTTTTGGCATAATGTCTGTCCGTCAGTCCGTATGTGTTGAGCGATTCTGAGTAAATGGATGAATCAATGAAATTCGCATTTAGTATTTACGGTAGAATTTACTTGTCGACACGTGCTGTAATTTCTCTTTTACTTTAAAACAAAGAGTACTTCACGTGATGTTTAAAGTACTCTCTTGAATGTTTCTCAAAAACGGCTCGAACGATTTTGCTTAAATTTTTTGTACGTAAAGTACAATTAGTATGCATTACATCCGCATTAGCGGTATTTCGCTTGAACGTTTGGTATAGATACAGTCAAATAATTTGTTGCTGTGTAAATGGACCAAGCAGACGTAGCACTTTTCGTAAACTGAAAGGAAAGATATGTAAATAATAGAATACATAGGAGGACAGCAAACGCACAGCAAATACGAAAATACAGCAATTTCTGTCTACAACGTAATTACATTTACACAAAACTTTTACGATATTTATAAGACTTTTACGTCGCTGTGTATTGAAATAATATTCTGATTACTTTAACTTTTTCTGAATGATTTTACTTTTAAAATTCAAATAAAAGATAATAATAATACATTTATTGTCAAAAAACAGTACAAACTGCGTATGGCCACGTGGATGACAATAAACTAATTTACTCTCCGGAAGCAAGCAAGGGACCATCCCATCAATTCCGATCAAGGGTCCTATGGCAGAGGCGAATTCAAAAATTTCAGCACAAGTTCCTAGATAAGATAAAAAGTTAGCTGTGAGTAACAATACACATATAATGTCAATATGTTTGTAATTTAAGGCAAATATGTTTGTAAATTTACATGTACAAGTTATTATCGAACTATAGATTATTCTGAGTATAGTGTTTAAAAATCATTAGAGTTGAAATAACACTAAATTCACGATTTATTGTTACAATAGACCCGCCCCTAGACAAAGCCTAGAGAACCTGTATGATAAATCCGCCTCTACCCGAAGGAAAACCGGAGAAAAACCCGGGCCAGGATGGGGCTACAGAATTTATGTACACAAACGTGCCAATGTTGAGTACACATAAAACTAAATTAATATGAGCCATAAGACAACACAATCATGCAAGAAAATAGTTTTTGAAATTGTTATAAGTTGTTTAAAAAGTACTACAGCAATGGCGTGATAAAGCACAAGACGAATTTAACTTTTGTTAAAATCAATAAATTCTTTTACAGTGTAGAAGCACTGGTGCAGGAGGTAGTTTTTAACCGCGGATTTGAAGATATTCAATTTCATAATGTCTTATATTCTTGGGCAGGGAATTATGTAGAACGATTCCCGAATGATGCGGTCCTTTTTGGCAAAGAGTGGTTGACACTCTAGGCTGATGAATATTACTAATATTGCGTGTATAGTGTTCGTGAACGAGACTGTTTCGTATAAAGCAAGGGTGGTGCTTCAGTAATTCGGACTTAACAAACACGACTGTTTCATAAATATAAATGCAGGGAAGTGTTAATATATTTAATTCCTTGAATAAAGGTTTACAAGAGTTTCGGGGGTGAGATTTACAAATTATCCGAACTATCCTCTTCTGAATTCTGAAAGTTTGAATACTCTGACCGGAATTACCCCAGAAGGTAATGCCGTAACGTAAATGGGAGTAAACGTTTGCAAAATAAACGCAACGAAAAATACGTGGACTAACTGCGTTAACTAAGTTTCGGAATGCGTAACATAATTTGCTTAATTGGGAATAAGATTGTCAACGTGACAATTCCATTTGAGGTTGTCTTGAATATGGAGACCTAAGAATTTTCTATTCATAACAGTTTTTAATTCTGTTCCGTTTAATGAAAGAGAAACCTGGGGTAAAGATTTTGTATTACTATTGTGAAATGACATTGACACTGTTTTGTCAGTGTTTACAATGAGACGATTTGCATGGATCCAAGTCCAAAGCTTAGACAAAACGTTTTGATCATTGGCGTGCTTACACAGTAAATTAGTGTCATCAGCAAAAAGAACCATTTTGCAATCTGATGTGGATGATAACATGTCGTTAACATACAATAAAAAGAGTATAGGGCCGAGAATTGATCCTTGGGGAACTCCGCAAGTAAGTAGTTTTGTTTCTGAAAGACAACGCTGAAGTATTTTATTTTTAGTATAGGATATTTCTACCTGTTGATATCTATCCTTTAAATAAGAAGTTAGCCATTAATGTGGAAGTCCACGAATGCCTAAAGAATACAATTTGGAAAGGTGAATTTCGTAATCGATGACATCGAATGCTTTGGATAAGTCAAGAAAAACACCCTGAGGATTTTCTCCACAGTCTAGAGTAGTGGTAACATCGTTTAAGAACGAAAACATGGCGCTTATAGTGGAAAAGGATTTCCCAAAACCGTGTTGATCGTCAGAGAGAATGTTATTTTTTGATAAAAAATCTAAAAGATGCTTATAGAACAATATTTCTAGGATTTTTGAGAAAGTGGGTAGGAGAGATATTGGTCGGTAATTTCCAATATTAAGTTTGTTACCTTTCTTATGTAAAGGTTTCACTTGAACTCTCTTAAATATATTGGGAAACTCTCCTTCCGATAAAGAACTATTAAAAATATTTACGAGTGGATTTAATATAGCGTGGGACGAAGATTTAACAATAAACTCAGGTATATCATCTATGCCTCGTGAAAATTTGTTTTTTAAGGAGCTGATGATT
>NNCF01126856.1:138263-150157 GCA_002313205.1 Laupala kohalensis | reverse complement strand
GAGATACCATTGTTGACTATAATTTGATCTAGCAATGTTTGAGATGAGCCAGAGAGGCGATTGGGGTCGTTTATCGTAGTAATAAGGTTGAAGGAGTCGATAAGATTCTTGAATCGATTAACTGGTGAATGTGCAGAGTCGGATGTACTCAAGAAATCGATATTGAAATCACCACATATAACGATAGATTTAGTAGATTTATGTGCGATATGTTCTAAAACATTTTCGAAGTTCCGAAAAAATATGTCAAGATCTGATTGAGGAGGTCTATAAATACACAAAACAACAATACCGGTGTCGGTCAGTTTAACTGCAGAAATTTCGAACACACTATCTACGCAGAAGTTCTCGTAGCCTGTCAGTGGAGAAGGTAAAATATCATTACAAACGTAGATACATGTACCTCCGTGGGGATTTTTGCCTTTAAAATTTTGCCGACAGTAAGAACTTGCTAAATAATAATTAAAAATAGCAATATCTTTGATGTTGTTAGTTGAAAGCCAATGCTCTGTGAGGCATAGCAAATCGAATCGATTTTCGTGTACCAGAATTTCAATGTCTGTCAATTTGTTTGAAAGGGATTGGACATTATGATGAAATATAATTATTTTATTTTCGCAAAGAGTTTGTGACTCACGAGAAATGGAATCGACGTTAGATTGTGGAGAGGAATTTGAAATTGGTACAGCTTCTAGTTCCGGATCAAGCCCGCACACTGCACCTGAACGCGATTGTCACCTTCGAGTACCACATCGTACTCCTGAGCGCAAGTTGTAACTGTGTATGGGGGCGGCAGGAGGAATAGATGAGGACGTGCGAGATGAGGAAGCAGTAAGTGAAAGAACGGGGAAAGGAGAAGAAATGGGTGTCGAGATACGAAGAGGAGATGGTGATGAGGTAGGAGCACAAGGAGGAGATGAGGTAGGTGCAGGAGGAGGTGTAGGAGTGGGTAGTGGGGCAGGTGGTTGATGTGAGGTTTGATGTGAAGCTAGAAGAGAACCGAAGTGCTGTTTCCCAGACGGTCCCAGGTGTAAACCGTGCTGGGTAAAGTCCTTGGCAGACAGGTTTGGTTGTAAATTGATAGTATATGAAAGACAAATTTCAAAGTTCATCTAGCGACTTTGAGCATGAATAGAGCAGTAGTGGACGATCAAAACATAGAGGACCATGCCAGAAATGACCCTTTCACTACAGAATGTTTTCTCACTCTATGGATGGAGAAACGCATATGAGAAAGTATGGGTCCTTGATCGGATTTGATGGGATGCTCTCTTGCTTGTTTCTGGAGAGTAATTTAGTTTATTGACCCCCACGTGGTCGTACGCAGTTTGCAACTGCTTTTTAGACAATAAAGTTTGTTTATTTATTTATGTGCATTGGATTTGCACCACTAGTTTTATATTGTAATAGTTTTAAACGTGCACAGTGTTTTCTCTATGAGTCTTTATCTCATATGATAGTACAGAAAAATAAATCGACTTTTATCCGTTTGTTGACAATAATGTCATTCAGTTGTTATATATTACAGAAATATGATTCTATCATTAAGCCAGTAAAGATATTCGTCTAGATAATTCGATAGAAAAAATGAGCAATTAAATTGAAAGATAAATTACTTTGTTTTGCCATGTATAGTATGACCTATGGATAAGGTGAAACAGAAGTGAGAGCTGACTACTCTGCCCTCCTCTCTTCTCTTCCTTCACGGGCAAAAACCTACAACCTTCTACCTGACTCATGTGGTATTATGTTACTGTGAACTCTCTTCGCGGCACTAACCTTGGGTTTCTTCTCTTGTAGAAACTGGCACGCTTCCAATCCGAAGGCTGATATTGGTACGTAAGTTACACAATAATTGGTGTGACTCCAATATTAGCCGTGCAGACAATATTGTCAACAACAACACCTCTTGCATCGTATGGGACTGTTCACCAGTCATTTCAGTTATTGACTATGAGCGTCAGACCATTTCCGCGATACTTCTATTCCACGTCCAAAGACGTTTTAGATAACACTATACGTAATCTATAGTAATAAAAACGAATTATTTGGAGTGTCTGTTACACGAACATCGGAAAAAGTAATTGATGAAAATTTCAAAGTACACTTCTTAAGTGTTATGGCAATTAAAATTCAAAGTATGGTTAATATTGATGATGAGCAGAAAAGTAATTAAAATCAGCTGCTAATCAGTAGATCTGAATCTTCACTCGCATGACAGTTTACTGTGAAGCTTACTAATGTGTTAATTGCGTTAAGGTGCGTCTACACGTGAGAGGAACTCCCCGCTAGACCTCTCGAGAGTTACTCTCGGAATCCTTTACACGGGAGAAAGAATTTCACCCGTGTCCACTCTCGGAGAGCTACTCGCTCATGGCAACTCATGAGAGTACACTTCAGACCTTTTACACGCATGATTTCTGTCAGCTCCGAGAGAGTGATTTTTAACAATAAAATTACTCAATTATCAAATAGTTTGTGATTTTTTCTATCAAATCTACTTATAATAATCGAAAAGATGTCTTAAAGGAAAGGAAAAATAGCAGCAGTTTTATCAAATTTGTATATGTAAAAAAAGAAACTAATTGAAAATAAAAAAACAATGGGGTCAAGTCAAGGATCAATTATTTAAGCGCTTAGGAAATTAACATGCAAATTGGAACGTGAGGGCACCTAGCAATATAAAGCTTTTGCAGATTTTCAAGTGTTGAAGTTGAATTGCTCGAAGAATTAGTGAGTCTCTGAATTTTATAAAATGAGAGAAGCAATATCGGTTCGCGAGCATTTTATGATTGCCAAACGAATTTTCGCAGCAGATTAATATTTGAAATTTATTAATTAATATTTTATTATAATAAATTAAACATGCATTAATACAAGTTATTCTTATAAATCTAATTGAAACGGCGCCCATATTTCAAAGACATCGTGCGGCGGGGAAATCATAACGAGATAAAATGTTTCATTCCAGCGCTATCAAAGAAATATTTTGTATTTTTTTGTTACACACATTTTGGACTTCTATAACAAAAATATTCTGTATATTCTTGACTTCAATAAACTTTACCATTCTCTATATTTAAACGACATCTCGAAATTCGTTTTCTCGCAAGGTTCTACATTGTCTATGAAGAGAAATTAAAAAGTCTAAAAGAGAAATTAGAGCACGTGCATCGACAAGTAAATTCTACCGTAAATACTAAATGCGAATTTCATTGATTCATCCATTTACTCAGAATCGCTCAACACATACGGACTGACGGACAGACATTATGCCAAAAACAACTTTTTCAGAATCAGGGATCGCCAAAACGGATACTTCCGTCGAAACCTCGCTTTCGATTTTTTTCACTATTACAAAACATTCTATATACTACGTATATGAGAAAGTAAAAGGCTAACACTGAGTATTTCACTTGTCTACTTCTGCTTAACAAAAAACAACTTGCTAACTGTTGTTACCAAGAGACGACTTTAGAGAAAAGCCATTGAATATATAATAAACGCCTCTTATAAATACAAAAAAAAGTAAATTACCCGAAATGTTAAATTTATGACAATGTAGCATATCGTGTGGTTCAAGATTCGCTGGGTTTTATGTTTCTGCCGAATTTCATAAAGAGATCAGTGCACTTTCACAGTCACATATTAGTAAAGGTTTTCTCAATATAAATTTTGTTAGGAATATACTCATATCACACTAATGGATCAAAACATCGCGCATAAATATCAGTGAAGAATTTTAAGTTTTCTGAGACTTCTGTTAAAATTGGTGGTGGAGAAATTTCAAAGAATGACGTTTTGGATGTAAATTAATTTTTGTTTTTATGTCTAATAATTTATATGTATCGTGATATATATTTTGTGATAATATAAAATTATTTAGTCTTATTTTCGTCTCTTTACTAGTAATAATACAGGGAAATTTAATTCACCATTAACATGGAGAATTGCCCATTTCCGTTGTTAATTTTTATGAATGAATCAACAACAAAATATCGAAATTACTTTTTTAATAAACTAATTGTAAAAATTGCTTTTTGTGATCTGAAAATTTGTATTTCTAAAATGCGCCTTTTAACGAGCTTGCGTTTGAAACTTACAAGAAGTGATTAAGTGGAAAGAAGAAGGGGAAATGGAACATTATGTTGTTGTTGTTTTCAAGATATAATGAATAGATTATTCTCCAAAAATGAAATATTTTATCAATTTTCATTGTAGTTTCCATTCTACGAAATATTCTCTCATAACAAATTTCCATTCAAGGATGTCTCCAAACAAAAATGATCCAGTTTTTCTGTGGGGGAAAATTCTTTAAGTGTGGAGAGACGAGGGACAAATTCTTTAAGTACAGAAGAGATTTTCGAATGAAAGATATCGTTGGAGTCGTCCTTTGAAAATGAGGTTAAGTATGAGAGTCAGAAGAAGAAATTAATAGGTTAAGAACTAAGAGAAGAAAAAGAAACATTTTGTTGATCACCCTAATGAGCCCCTAACCCTAATAGTCACCCTAATGTGCCTTTCATTTTCATATATGAAATTGAAAAATTCGCATTTTTCTGACAGCTAAAAGTATATTAGGGAATTTGGACCAACCACTTGAACGGCGTATTCTACACATAAAAGTCTTGTCTTCACATTCCTTCTCTTCAAAATTGAGCCATAATTTTTCCGGTAGAAAAAATTAATGCATGTATAAATATTGCATAATTATGGAAAAGTGTCCAACTTGTAGAGACAACAACTGTAGAGACGCGCAAAATTAACCAATCGACACACATTTTAAAAATTTGGAAACTAGACCAAAGCATGCAACTTTTGATTTAAATCGCATGTCATGTGTGCAAAAGAGTACAATTTGGAAGCGAGTTGAAAATTACCATTTATTGAATTTTTTCACGATTACAATACTTTCTATATACTACGTATACGAGAAAGTAAAAATAACATATTTATGTACCTCATTCAGAAGGAGCGTTAAACTGTTGGTGAGCGTAGTACTTACCCATCGTCCGTCTGGAGGGAGCACCTAACGCAGGCTTAAAATCGTTACAACTCGTAAAAATGAAGCAATGGAAACAAAAGAAGTAGAAAAATACGCACAGTTTCCAAAGCTTAAGATTATTTATGGAAATAAAATCCCAATCATTGACCCATCCCATGTAAAAATACCCGCGGAAAATGTGAAAAATAAGAAAACACATTTTTTACATGGCGCATCGTTGCAAAAATTATGAAAAACGCCAAGAGGGAGAGTTCGGGCAATACTTTGACGAGAATTTTAAATTGCAATTTCTTACTGATACTATTTCCACCTGTTTTCCTAACTCTGGTATTTCTTCTAGAAGAGCGTAAGAGCTTAGTATTCTTTGTGTTTGCAATTTCTATAAAAACAAGAAATATTTACATGGCTTAATTTTTTATTTTATTTTTGACATAATACGGGTAACAAGGGGTTTAATTCCCTTAATATGTGAGAAATATGGATATCGGTTGATACGTTGTGTAGATGCCTTTATCTATAATTGGGCTACTTCAAAATATTTAACAATAATAAACAGTTTTCTATAACCTATTTGAAACTATATAAAATAAAGATCGAAAAATACAGCGAAGAAGAGAAACAGTTCGTGTCGTGGGGCAAAGGTCCGCATTCCGACATTTGCTCCAGTGCTGTGTAGATTTTTGCCCATTTCGTGGCGGCCGAATGAACCAGCCAATACCAAACATCTCAGATTCCGAAAGCAGAGTTCGCACATTATTGTAAAGCTAAAGTAACGTACTCAATATTTGTGTAATAATGTAACATTAATTAAAAAAAAGAGATGGTGAGACACCCCGAACACCTAATACTTATTCCATCAAATCAGTAGAAAATAGATTTATCTTATTTTCTCTGTCCCGTATGTGAATACCGAAGCGATATTCCAATTAAAAACAGAGGCACGTTAAGACCACATAACGAAAAAGGAAATTAACGGTTTCAATTGCAAGCTCGTAAATAGAATTGATTAAGCATTACTTTTTTGTAAGAGTGACATTTTACAAAACAAATTTAATTAGTTGTAATATTACAATAATATGCGTGAGAAACATGAAACGTGTCTCGTATGTCGCCAGTTTGTACGTCTCAATTATACCCATTGGCAGCATTGTATTTCACTTCCTCATACGCTCCAATGAAGAAGACATCAAATTAAAGGCGATTCAGTGGTTTTTCCACAATGTTCAATGTATTGTGTGTTAATTCAAGCATTACGTACAATAATATTAAATTGCATTGCCTACAGTTTTACTGTAGATACACAAGAATGATAACGATATAATCCAGTCAATAACTGCCAAACTAGAGCATGCACCCTCCAGTTCAGTCGACTGCTCTTCAACGAGAAACACGATGTTAATGTCATCTCAATAACACTTCCATTTTGTGAAATGAAAGAAGTGTCTCCAGTACCTCCACTCTCCCTATACTATTCTTAGGTTATATTATTGCAAAGTATAATGCAGTGCAATTTGTTCGTAGTAAAATCGTTATTTACCGGTATGAAATCTTTATTGTCCACCGAATGCCAGAAAGAAGTCAGTTCGTTGAAGGATAGTGTTGCGTACCCTAAATTCATTTCACGTGTCCTAAACAACGGAACGTGTTCTTAATGAGAAAAATTTTTGTTATTTGATCATGGGATCGATTAAATGGATTAGTTAAAAAATAACTCTACAGCCATAAAAATGTTCCAAAATCAGTTTTTCTCTTGTTTTTGATAAATAGAAATGAGTTAGATAGAACAATTACTAGAAATACATCACGCATTTCCCAAAATATTGTCTAAATAGTGCAAGCATCTTATTTTATAAAAATTGAAAGAAAAAATGTGAGAAAACGTCCCCCCCAAATCAATACAATATTTATCAGACATTATAAACTCAAATATCATCATAAATTCAAATATCATCAACATTCAAATAAAAATTAATTAACAAAATCCTCAACGTTTGTTGGAATGTGTCTTCTCTCTAAAATCCGAGTAAATTCCTTAATTACCTTTGATCTTTTAGCTTCGAAAGCAGCCAAAATGGAACATTTTTTTCTAAATCCATGATAGTCAGTTATTAAGGTCGCTTTAGAGGGTATGTCCTCAATTCTCGAAACACGGTTCCCCTGACGAGACCCAGGAGACGACTCCGTTCCTCGGCACTATTCTATTCTGACGGTAACAGTCAGCGCAGTGGAATACGTAACAGTCGCATTTGATCCTCGATCAGAATGTCATTCTGATAACTTAACATGAATCGCCCAAGAACTTCGCTAACTCACGAACGTATGTATGGATTGTGCAATAAGAAAATAGGAGTTTGTAGCACATCAAAATTGACATACATATTGCAATTATTCTGCTGAAAGACTTATATCTTTGTCAATTCCCGATACTCAGTTTCAATCTGAAGTGTGTTTCTTTTCAATAAGGAAGATTTAGAAATCTTTTGTGTCTTGTAAAAAATTAGTCCTTTTACTTCAAACAATTTTGTTACGCACCAAATTATTTTCAAAATTAGATAAATAATTCACAGGCAAACCGAAAAATAAATGAAAATATTAATATAATTGGTAGCAGAACTATGATACCTAATGAGTATTTACCATTTTACAACAACTGATACATACTTGCCATTTACTAGTTACTAGGTGCCAGGTTACTAGTTAAGTTACTACGAGAACGTTTGATTGAGCCATAAAATTGTTATTTATTGTTTCTTCAGCCTATGTTTTTTTTCAGAGAAGCATCAATAATATCTCTTCTAATAAGATAATCTAGTGAAACACATTACAATTTTTCATTATTTACAACGACATCTAAGCTTGTTCCTCTCACCTTTAAGCATGGTGGTCCAGTTTTCAATGATTGATCACCCTGGAAACATGATCACTCTTGAATTATTCTGATCGATGTTATTTGAACCATAACCATGGTGTTGCGTACTTGCTTGATCCCCGCTTCAACGCGTTGCATTCTCCTCTTTGATGAAGAATCTTCTCGGTTTGATGCATGGATTCACTTACACATGCGTCACGCAATAGAGGGTCTTATATTTCACTTGACCACTACATTTAAAATACTTGTCACTTCATATGTACTTTCCCAGTTTCCCATTGGGTGAAATGAACACACTTCATTCAATCAATTAATAAATCTAAAACTACCATAAAAAGTTAGTGGTAAAAGGTTGTTAGGTGCGTCTGAATGATTGAATCCTTAAAATTCACTCGTTAAACTTCTTGAAAAAATTATCGGATATCGAACAATAAAATTAATGTAAGACTTGGAACGCACTACCACCATCTCCGTCGTGATAAATATCCATATCACATCATTGTAAATTGCTTTTTCCACAAATATTAGTTGATATTCCATTAACCCAACAACTTAATTATTTTACAAGGGCAAATGAAGCGAAACAAAAACTATTTTTCAAAAAGTTATTCCATGAAAACTGCACGTTGAACTCGTTGAACTCGTCAGACTGTCTAAGCACAATGCTTTGCTCTTGAACGTCAGCGTAATCAGCGACGCTACACTGATAAAATGGTAAACAACAACTCTCTCGCGCTTCAGGTTCACATTCAGTGTCGCGCGCACGACGATACTCTTCTGTCTGGAACATGAGAAGCGCGCGTGAAGACAACGAAAGAACGTGTGACGCGGCTGGCGACCGCGTCGGCACTGAGCCACGATGTCTTTTGCTCCCCGCGGACGGGCGGCGTCGAGACCCAAAGAGGCAATGGCGGTGGAGGCTGATCGCTCGACAGGAATGAAGATGACGGTTATTGGCGTGCACGCGTCGGTCATTAAAACAAAGTGGTATTTTGAATTAAGATTTTTGCAATGGGTAAGCTGCATACAAAGACGTTCATTTTTAGTTCAGCATTTTGAAAAAAAAGAGAGAAAATAATAAAAATTTAAATACTACCCTTCTGCATTTTTACGGGATGAATCTCATTTTATTTTTAGCATGTCTCAACGAACTTTTTTTGCTTAGACTGTTTACTGGATCACTATCATTTCTAAATACTGCACTTCAATTCATACCTCATGGATATTTTGTGAAATGGAGACTAGTGGATAAGAACCTTTGATAATAGGTCAGCGACGAAAGAAAAGAAGAGAAGAAAAAGTGCGAGGTGGTAGCCACAGGCGACGCGAGGTCGCCGCAGCAATGTAGAGCAGATTCATTAGCTCATCAGCTAGTTCACGGCCGGGTTACGAAGTGTTGTTGACGCAAGAACGAGAAAGGAATGTGGAAGACACGCATCACATGTAGTTAGGACAATCTGTGAAAAATATGGACAAATAAGATAATGCGTAACGAAAAAAGGAAGAAAATGAAGTTGCTAAACTAATTTGTGTATAAAATTGTTTCTGACCTATTAATCAACCTATTATATTTTTAGTGTTGACGGCTAATTCGTCTGTGTCTTCGAATTGAATTGAAAATAATTTCCATAAATATTCAATATAAATTGATTTTTTTCTTGTTACTTGTTATATTTCCATTAGTTTGAGTGGGGTCGTATAGAATGGGTAGCGATAAAAAGGGCCAGTAAAATAAGGTGCTGCTAGGAATCAGCTGCAGGGACTTCATGATCCTCTTTGGAAGGAGAGAGAGGTCATTCTCTGGAGCCCAATTATTCATCATCAATTCACACTTCATCTGGAGAGCCACATTGATGCCACGTCACGATATCTTTCCATCAACATTTTATCTATTATAGTGATAATGGCCGAACGTACTGTTATCATTACTTAACCTTCGTTAGTAGAAATCATTAAAGATGGTGCACACCTGACATAGACTAGGTGATTAAAACAACCTAAGTCTCTCATCACGTAAGTCAGGGATGGAAGAAAAACAAAGCAATGAAGTTCATACGGGAGCATTCGTGCGATACGCAGCTTCCCGACCGTAGATGTATAGCGTGATATGAATAAAAACAAGAATACGCTCTTTTCTCGCGTTTTTGTAGGATAAACTACAATCAATATAAATAAAAATTATGAGCATTGCCTCACGCTCTTCTCGGATCGAGGCTAACTACTGTACATGTGCAAGCTTTGCCTCGGATTCGTATGAATAAAGATATAGTATGTACTCTTTTCTCGGAGCTTTGCCTCGCCGCATTCTGAGCCATCTACGTTCCATGCTCATTTTTACGATTCTCACTACTGGTGGCTTGACTAGTGTTTACGTGTTTCGAAAATAAAAAATAAAACTTGCATCACTCATGTTTTTTTAATGAAATGAATAAAAGCGTGAAAGTTTTAGAGCTTTTTGCAGGTTTACCGAAGAAAACACAAGTCTGTTTACTCGGGTATTGAAGACGAGCATTTTGAAAGAAAAGTGTTTTTCTTTCATATTACACGATTAGGATATTTTTTGGGAATAATAGGTAATACGGGAGTTCTAAGTGCTGCGAGGGAAGGTAAAAGTTTTTACCAATGAACATTATGAAAAACTATTTGAGGTTATGGATTTAATTTTAGGAATTGTACCCAATGTGGATTAAGTGTCCTGTGACAGAAGTTGAGATTAATGCAGATAAATAAAAATAACAAGAAGTTAACATTCTTGTTGTCGCTACAGATATTTGTGATTTTTCTCATGATTGCTTACTGAGATTATACTGGTGAGATGTATTACATCTGAATAACATTAATTTATGTATGTGTTTCGGCACACATAATTCCATCCAGCTAGGAATAAAGTTTTCCCTAAGTGAGGCTAGATGTTTTCTCAGCACTTGCCGCGAGACTACGCCTGGCATTCCTCTCACCCCCGAAATGCAGGCTGCGCTGGCTGGCCTTTGTTCTGCGAAACACCTTTCACCCAAATGTGCACATTTCCTGCATCATTCATTTCGTAAAATCTGCAAGTATTAGCATGGAGCCCCATCAGATGGCCGTAAGATAGCGCCACCAAACGGCCAACATTTCACTTCTAGTACCTTCCTGAGCTGTTTTCAGCCTAGCATCCCTCTCTCATTCTTCACCAAGCGCCCAACCGAATCAGGCGCGCTCTCAATTCTCACCCGCGCTCGCTCCAAAAAGTCGGACATGGTCTCAGTCGGCTCCCACGAGTCCATTTCATACAGTCACCCGATTTCAAATCGGTTCTTTCAATTTCTAAGTCTGATCACTTAGCTATGTGTATTTAAGTTTCTATTCGTGTTACTGTAAAGCGAATAACATCGTCATATTATAAAACTATCTCTAAAAGCACATTCACAAGTTGCCGCACGCGACCGAGATTTATTCACATTGTGCTTTTCTATTCGTGTGCGCATAGGCCGCACACCACTGTGCTTCAATTCGCGCCCGCCAATTTAGCGTGTGCGTCAGTACATTCCCTTGCGAGTGCGTATCCAGGCACTTCAAGACCTCGAGCTGCAGGCCGAAGACAACGCCAGCTGGACTCTCAAACTGAGTATTACCCTTTCAGTTATTAACGTACTGTGGTTGGTGATAGTCCAAGTATTGAACATGTGTGGGTGGTCATGATTGAACTAAGAACTGCTCCTATAGAACTTGTATGTATACATGAAATACGTAATGTTGTACAGATCAATCGGCACTATTAGTATAAGGATTCGCTTTCACTCTAATCATAAGTCTTATTGACTCTTAGATGTCTGTTCACTTGAGTAAGCAGCAGTTTTATATAACACCAAAATACCCAAGTAGTCTGTAAATAGATTGATCGGTGTGCCAATTGTGTAATCATCTAGAAGGGTTATTAAGTTAGTGATATTTAGATTCATATTTCACCCTTCCATTTCATCTACTTTGATTGCTCAATTGCTCCTCTAGTTTTTGTATGTTTAGTTTAATAATTCAATG
>NNCF01126856.1:108108-124746 GCA_002313205.1 Laupala kohalensis | reverse complement strand
ATTGGACAGCGGAGAGGAAGAGAGAACACGGTGAACACATGAAGAAAGTTTGGGAAGAAAGAAAGAATGGTGCAAGGACGTCATGAAGATGCTCAAGTTCAATCGCTCTCTTAAATAGGGAATGATCGAAAATTATATATATATAATTAGAGTTAATGATAGAATAATATAAGATAATAAAAAACAAAACAAATTATAAAAATGTCACTTCCCTACTTGAAGAAACGGTTTCCGCATTCACCTCCGGCACTTACGTAGATAATGAAACGCTTTTTTTCTCTTCGGTTTACGTGGGCCGACCGTTAAATAGAAGAAAAGAAGGAAAAAATCCAGGAAAATTTAAATTTTTAAAAGAATAAGTTACTGCTGTCTGTTTAAACCGGAATGGGTAGTGGCTCCTAGGGACCATATGAAATCCAATTGACGTGTTCTTTCGTCTATGAATTTGGAAAGTTTGGGGAGATTTTCCAAAATCATCACTTTAAAACATTCTTTAAATTTTGTACTATGTGTTAATAATTAAGCGAGAGAGGTGGCAAGTAAAGAAGAAATGGATTTATCACAAGAGACTGTTGAGAGGAGTAGATATTTTTATTTTACATAACAATTTTCACAAAAGCGAGAAGGTAAATGCGATTTCTAAAGGTACATTCACTGAATTAACGGATTTTGTGGGTGTGTTGTAAAAGGTTGTGGTGGGTGTGATTTTGAGGGTGGGTGTAGTGAAAGTAGAAAAATTAATGATCTTGTAGGTTTTACATCTCGATTTTCCACAGCGTTTTGTGACAGGAGAGAAAGTTCTGTGTGGCTGAAGTCCATGGTTTATACTTAGTAATTTATGGAGGTTAGGGGGTTGTTTATTGATAAGTAGAGGGGTTTCTTGAAGAAGGGTTTTTTGAAGGGTTTGGAGGCTATGGTTTGATACAAGTTTGATTTGACAATAGGTTTAATTTTGGCAATACCAAGTTAAAATGTTGTACATAATGTAGGGGATTGCGAAGATTTATGTTTATGGATTTAGATACACAGCTAGAAGGTAAAAAAAAATTTTTTCAATAAATCAGTAGGATAATTTTGTTTTGTAGGATAATGCCGTTATTCTTGAATGTTTGTTATGTAATTTAGTTTGGATGGTACTGAACTCAGAGAGTGAGATGTTGATGCCCAGAAAATTAATTGATGTTGGAGATATTCCATATGAATGATACGGAGTATGATGAATTTAATTAAATGATATTCTGAAGAGCTTCATGTCATCAAATAATCACATAATGGTTATGTGATATCAAATAACCATTATGTCATCTATGTATCTCACCCATACATGGAGAGCTTGTTTTGAAAGAAAATGATACATATTTTCAAGGGTGGTTGAATTAGGACAAGTACACGAGGAACAAACACGAGGGAACCTCTGGATAGGGATGGAAAGGATTGAAATGTATAGTTAATGAAAATGGCCGATATTAGAGTTGAGATCACGGTTTTCGGGGTCGCTGCAACAAAATATCACTTCCGAGGACATAAGTTCACGATCTGTATCCCTGTCACATTGTGCTTTATGACGTTACATTCCCTCCAGCAATTAAAATGTTCTGCAACCACGTAGTAATATTAACAATTTTAATAAATTATTGATGGTTAATAAATGATTACGCTCTCTTATGTTAAATATTGATAAAATATTTGTAGAAGCACCTTACTACATATACGACGAAACACGTACCTTAATACGTATATGATGAACTCCTTCATGCATCTAACACATAAGATTTGCATGTTGCCACGCCAAAGCAGTAAACGCCATGTTGTTTATGCCGTCGTCAAGACGAAGTATCAGAGACTCGAGATCCAAGACCAACATAATACAAGGGAGTCTCTACATTGTAAACATTAGAAGACTCCATGAGACACACGAACCACATAGACCAGCAAGCGTATGTCACCTATTTGTTAGGTAACTTCGAGAACACGGATCAGTTTATTAAGAAGCTTCGAGAGAAGGTTCAATAGACGAACCTCGACCCAGTGTTACGTCGCTAACGTCGTCAGCTATTATCAATAAACAACCGGGAAGACGCATCGGCTCGCCGTATACTAGTTTCGCGGCGGACGCTCCGATGTCCTCCTTGAGCGTATTGCGGAGCCCGAGGAGCACCCACGGGAGGGCCGTGAGCCAGGCCTAGCCCTGATGGCACATTAACCCCGCCTTCTGTGTACGGTGGAAACGCTCCACCATGCCCGATGCGTGGGGATGGTAGGTGGTGGTGCGATGTTTCTCCGTGCCGCAAAGCTTGAGGATGCGGCGGTAAAGCTGCGACTGAAACTGGCGACCTTGGTCACACGTCAGTCGTCGCAGGGCGCCAAATCTCGCCACCCAGCCGATGAGGAAAGCCCGGACGATGCTCTCGGATGTGATGTCCTCGAGCGGGTACGCCTCCGGCCAGCGTGTGTACCTGTC
This sequence comes from Laupala kohalensis, assembly GCA_002313205.1. Classification (NCBI taxonomy): domain Eukaryota; kingdom Metazoa; phylum Arthropoda; class Insecta; order Orthoptera; family Trigonidiidae; genus Laupala; species Laupala kohalensis. Next base: position 122,285 of record NNCF01126856.1, on the reverse strand, counting down.
AACTACTGTCAGCAGGTAGCGAAATCCGGAGGAAGGGGGAAGCGGGCCGACGATGTCCACATGGACATGCTCGAACCGCGCGGACAGTGTGGCGAAGGTACTTAGCGGGGCGTTGACGTGGCGTGTCACCTTTGCGCGCTGAGAGGGCTCGCATGCGCGCACCCAGTCGCGACAGTCCTTGCTTAATGACGACCAGACGAAACGGATCGCGACGAGGTGAGCAGTTGCTCGTATACCCGGGTGGTTGAGGCCATGATGGGCCTGAAACGTCCGCCGGCGGAGCGGGGTGAGCAAGAAGGGGCGGCGGCGGCCCGTCGGCACATCACAGAGGAGCGTGGTGCAAGTACCCGGGATGTCTACGTGCTGTAGGCTGAAGAGTCTGGACTGAGGTATTCCTGAATCTCCTCGTCGCCAACCTCGGCGTCGGCGATGTCTTGGTGCGAGGGTTGTTGCACGTGGGCCTCTACGCGCGAGAGGCAGTCGGCCACCACGTTGTCGGCGCCGCGGACGTGCTCCACGTACGATGAAAGCGAGTTGGTTTACCTGGACGGGAGGAAGTTTGTCCCTGCGTTGCGAGAAAGCGTGGACAAGCGGCTTGTGGTCTGTGTAGATGCGGAAGTGCTGGGCCTCCAGGATGAGGCGGAAGTGATGCACTGCCTCGTACACGGCGAGTAGTTCGCGGTAGTATGCAGGCCACTCGGCCTGTCGGCCGCTAATCTTCCGTGAGAAGAATGCGAGGGGCTGCCAGGCGTCGTTGACGTGCTGCTGCAGGCAGGCGCCCACGGCCACGCTCGACGCGTCGGTAAAAAGTCCCAATGGCGCGTTGGGAACCGGGTGTGTGAGGAGTGTGGCCGTCGATAGGCCCTCCTTGCTCGTCTCGAATGCGCTCTCGAGCTCCGGTGTCCATGGCACGGGGTCCTTCCCTTTCAGGTTACTGCCGGCGAGAGCGTCGTGCAGCGGAGCTTGGAGTTCAGACGCTCGTGGCACGAACGAACGATAAAAGTTCAGCATCCCGAGAAAGCGACGGAGCCCCTGCGTAGTCTCCGGCCGAGCGTAGTCTCGGAGCGCGGCGACGCGGTCAGGGGGTGGGCGCGTGCCCGCGGCGGACACCGAGTAGCCGAGTAACGTCACTTCGGTGCCGACGCCGTACTGCGCGAGGCGCTCGAACAGCGCACGCAGGTGCTGGTCGTGCTCCTCGTCGGACCGCGAGAATACGAGGATGTCCTCCAGGTACGGAAGGCAGAAGTCCAGTCCCTGCGTCACCTCGTCAATGAAACGCTGTAAAGTCTGGCCCGCGTTCCGTAACCCGAACGTCATAAACGGAAACTCTAAGAGTCCGAAAGGCGTCGTGATGGCTGTTTTACACACGTCCTCTTGGTGCACGGGGATCTGGTTGTACGCCTTTATCAGATCGATCGTCGAGAAGACGGTGCAACCCGCGAGGTCGTGCGTGAAATCGCCGATGTGGCGCACCGGGTAGCGATCGGGAACAGTGCGCGCATTTAGGGCGCGGTAGTCCCCGCACGGGCGCCACGCGTCGGCTCCCTTCCTGGCGAGGTGCAGCGGTGACGACCACGGGCTGTCGGACGGTCGCGTGGTCCCAACTCGCACCATCTCGTCGAACTCCGTCTTGGCGACGGCGAGTTTTTCCGGCGCGAGGCGGCGCGGCGGGCATGACACGGGAGGACCGTCCGTCGTCCGGATGAAATGGACAGTCTCATGCCACACCGCGAGGGGCAGCCGGGGCGGGCGCGTGATGTCCGGGAACTCCGCGAAGAGTGCCGCTAGCGGCGAGGAACCAACTGGCTGGAGACGGCATCGCGTCCCAGGTCGGGGAACAAAGCCATTCCCCTTTGGTCCCGTTAGGTGAAAGGCGCTTAGCGGAGGGTGAGGCGCACCTTTAGCCGGCCGGCGTTCGGCCGGGTGCTTCGCTTGTAGCGAGGCCGCCACTGATGTTTACTTCACAAGCGAAAACTCGCTTTCTATTTGAAGGTAGTAGTATATTTCTGTAACTCTGTAAAATTAGATATTTTCAGAGAATTAGTTGCTCACAACAACTAATAACAATCTTGTACGGGGGGAACATTTATGTAATTATGTTTACGTAGCTTTAAGGAAAATTGATGTATATATTTAAATGTAATGAATGTTTTTTTTTGTGAATCTGATACGTGCATACAAGAATCCGCTTCTCTTTCATCTTTAATGCTTGTTGAAACATACAAGTCCTCCATATCCTCTCCTATGTTGCATCGAATGGTTATTCGTTTGTAACATAAAATGACTATTTACAATTCCAAAACGAACAGACTCAATTAATTTTCAAAATAAAATCTGAATGATAGTTATTACAAATCCGAATTTTGATGACTCCTTTCAATAAAGTTATCTACATCACCATTATTTTCCATTTTACGACAATTTATTAATATTCTCCTGCTTAAAATCTTTAAACTTCAATGATTTCAAATAATGATTCTTACAAGCATTTTTGTACACCACGATTATTTGAGTTCCAATTCAAACAAATTTACATCACTCCAGCTGAAATACATAAAATCTCATACCTTCGTGTACATCACAAATAACCGTTAGGGAAAAACCCTACGGGAATCGCTGCTTGTTGCCGTGCCGCCGTGTAGCGCTCCGTCAACCTTGGTCAGCGTATTCCGTGCCCCTTCATTCTCCTTTCGCCACAGGGGCGAAGCCTCGATCTCGTTCTAACCAGCGTACAATGTGTCCTGAGTCTCACGCCACACAAAGACATTGATAAGTCTTTTTTGATTACTATATGCGAAAAACTCTGGATTAGACTAGACTAATATTGTACTTTTGTATATATTTTTTCGTGTCACGATCTTCTCAATCCCCACCTCTAGAGATGTTCTGCACCTCACATGGTCTGAACGGTTACATAACGCCATCGGGAGTATAATTATTCATCTCAAAAATCCCGAAAATTATGCGTTTGACCTTAATATCAGTCGTTTCACATTATTTTTACAAAACCCTTTCCACCCTCAGGTCTAAGGATACCGTGTCCCTATAAGATCCCGTAACATATACTTGCCACCTTATACTTGGAGAAGATAATTTCCAAGTCTGTTGGTTACATGTCACCACAGTAAAGCCGCTATATATTTTCCGCGGAGTATTTGGTATTCTGTCAAATTTTATTAAGAGGTTTCAGAACAATACGAACGTACAAAAGAAAGATTGGACGTACCAGTACACTCAAAGAAGTTTAGATAGGGCTTGTCAACATGTTATTATTGATAAAAGAATTATAAATTCTACAACAAAAGAATTTTAAACATCGTATAAAACACTCCAACGCCGTGTTGTAAAATAATTCCGTATGATGAGATCTGATTTGACTTGGGAGAGCCTTTTAAAACGTTTTGCATATGAATTTGCAAAACAAAACAAAACTATCCCTGATTCGTGAAATAGGGAGATGGTTGCTGTTGAACATTGGCTTGGAAATTTTCATAAAAGCCATTCTGCATCATCATATGATTACCTGTAGCTACAAGTTTATCTACAGCCACATTATACCATAAAAAGAACGTAAATTTTTTTATCAACTTATTTATCCTATAATCCAATTTTCATAGATATCAATAAGATTTTATTATAATTACTTTATAGTTTAATTTACCCCTAGAGTAAAGTCAACCAACCTCGGACATGGGGTAGGTTGACTCACGACTTTGCGTTCTATGCAATACAGTGAGTAAAATGTACAATAGTTCACTGTCCCAACAACCCCGATCAAAAGCACTTAATTGTTCAAAATTAGACTACGACGCCAAAAGTAATAAATCATGAATATTGTGAATGGAATAGGTTTTTCAATAGTTAAGTTAATTGACGTCGAAGGAAAGGACGGGGAACAGCTCGACATAAAGTTGAGACATTGGGAACCATTTAGCTGGGGACATGTACACCTCTATCTATAAAGTTTAAATATTAATAAACAAGACACAGTTCATCACACAGGTTGTTATTTTATTGTCCTACAAAACCTTTTGTTGCAGTAAATAAACTCTTCTATACCAATGATTAGAAAATGGAATTTTATTACTTGAAACTTGACAGGTAAGCAGTACTTACCGTTCTTCAGCTTGCAGTTTGCAACCAGATCTCCCATCATATCTTTGTTTTTCTGGAAAATATAAAAGGAGAGATTAAAAATGAGGACAAACATTTACTTTCCAATGAGAACGTGTTTGAAAGACATTATTTTTCTCTTTATGACAACAATATTTTTCTTTTTATGCAAAAAATATCTAACATACAGATAGATACCAGTGATAAGTCCACAGATTTCGGTGTCGCTGAGTTGATAGACAAATACCGATTACCTACAAGCCTAAATTCAGCCGTCATGAAAGAACGTTACCACTAGCATCCCTTACGGAGGGGGAAGAATTGAGTAAATGAGAAAAAATATTTCAAAACTAAGTTTGAAATAAGAAAAAGGAAAATTGCATCGGATCGATAGTTTTAGATTTGAAGAGGTGTTTAATTAAACTACCAATTCCGTGAGATTCAATTTTTTTTCTTGTGGCTTTAGAGCTCGTCAAGGTCATTAGATCCCAGTAAATTCAAGTTCAGATCACATAGGATCACAGCATTCTTAGAGCGGGGGGGGGGCGGAGCGAGACATTAAGTGATGTAAAAATACTGATATTCCGTGCTTTTTGCGTATTCGGAGGTGAATGACATTTCAAATGACTTTATGTAACAATTCAGACCACATGAGGCTACCTTAAGAGGTGCGGTTTGGGAAGATCATGACTCGGGAAAATTATCAAAAATATCTTCTGAGAAAGAATCCCCCCGCCGAAAGGGAGTGAATGACATTCGGAAGGTGTCTGAAAGTCCTATGTTTCTAAAGTTGAAGGTGTCGCGTTGGTCCATGGCGCCTCTACCATGTCGCGTTGGTTCATAGCGCTACAACAATAATATACAATGTCGCGTTGGTCGTTGCTATGTATATATTTAGTGTTGACTTTGTGCCAACGTCGGTAGAGGATAGACCCCAGATGAAATAATTTAGAGTACTCGCTTGGCAATAGTTAGAGTAGTTCTCTATTCAGGTTTTTTGCGTTTGGTTAAATAAACATTGACACATATAAACTATAACAAAGGTTTAATACTTGAATCGGCACATAAGCTCGAAAAGAGCTTATAATTGAAAAGTTATAATGATGCTCCCATGAGCAAGTGATTACATAGTTATGTTAAATGCCCTTATCGGAGCGAGAGATCAATATATTGCATTAACATGTTCTAAAGACTCGTAAGGACGTCAAGGTCCATTTAGAATGTTCCATATGCTTCCCATTATCGTCAATACAGACCGTCATCAAAACTGTTGTCNCCGTGAAGCCGCGCAGGGTCGCTTCTTGCGTCCCGTCGCCGACATACCCAGTCTCGGGCACGTCACATCGTCTCCAGCGAGTCCCCCATAGCAGAAGAAGGCAACAAGGCAAGGGCAAGGGCCCTCGGATGGGTGGTCAACAGTTTAAGTAACCGTGAGGGGTGTGCGGGGGAATTGGTTTGTAACTTCCCGAAAACGCCCTGGTAGGGGTGGGGGGTTCCATGTGGATATTTGAATGTATTGAGGAGCTCTTCATGGTAGGAGAAGTCATTGGGAGGGGAGTCGTTGCACACGGCTCTACGATAATTTGTGGAGATGGTAAGGCGTTGTCTTATGCATTTAAATGCAATTAGGAAGAAAGAGGGAGGAATGTCACATGGAGGGGGGTGACAGAGTGCAGTGGCGTGGCGAGTCATACGATCGTGTGTCATTTCGGACTTGACCACAGAGAAAAATAGGTTCTCTGGAAACCCCACCACAGAGACGGGACAAACAGGAAAAGTTCTTATCTCTCGCGGCTGACGCCACGGAGATCCGGCTGAAGAGTCACGATTAAAACGACACCAACTATTTAAACTATCGATTTAAAGATCCGCCCTGGAAATATATTATAAAATTCTAGCGTAGTGTCAGCTTTGAGTAATATTATAAACCTTTGCATAATGTCAGCCCCGTGACAAAGATATTAAAATTCGGCCCTAATATCGATTGTACTACGTTATTTTTACGTACCACTCTTCCCACCTCTTGCTATAAGAGTTCCGTCACCCAATATGATCTGTAACTAAACAGCATTGGTTGTATAATTATATTGTTGATTTATATTATATTATTGGTTGTATAATTGACACCCTGACAACTATGGATGCGATGCAAATCTATCAGTTTCAATTATATTTTTGTTCATCCCCTTTCCCTCGCTCCCTTTTTCTCGATGGGGGCTGAATTTAGACTGAATTCATCTCAGTGACACTAAAAACAGTGAATTTGTCTTATTTTAGATCGTTCTTACTCGTAATCTCTTTCCCTAGGGGTGCCCGGATATATTGTATACAATCACAATTTTCTTCTATCAGCTAACCCACTGCTTCCTTAGTTCTCTAATTTGTTAATCCATCGAGGATCCGGTTATATTTTCATTTTTATTGACATTCATTTTGTGAGAGGTGTAGTGTGGTCATTAACTGGAACAATATTATTCATTGCTATATTCGGTACAGTATCTTGACTGAACTATGGCATGATTTTCATGCATCTTATTCCACAAAATACATCTTCTATGTTGATTACGAGAGCGAGCTGAAACATTCATAGTTTTGGCGCACTATTCTCTTTTTCCATCCTATCAATCGACCTACCTTGTCTGGATATAGCTCCTTTCATTTCTCCTTTCAATTTACAGTCACTCCAACTACACTTTTACTATATCTCTGTGTGGGCAGATGAGATTATGTTACATGTACGTCGTTGTTAGTTTATTCACTGATGTTCTCGTCCTAAAACTTTTACTGCGGTATAGCACCAAGTTCTAAGACAGCACTTCGCCCTGCTATTGTTTTTGCCGTACTCCGAATTCCCTTACGAAACCTTTTTCGCGGTGTCCAATCTCACTGCCACCACCACTATTGTAATGCAGTGCACTCAGCGTCAACTGCAATACAATTGCCACCACTTCTATTGACAAGTTTCTTTTCCCATCATTCACACCACAAACACTCCCCCCACCTGCACCCCCATCCATTCTTCTGAGATACTGCACTGCCAAAATCAGCTTCCATGTGATGAAGTCCTTGCTGCTCTCCATTGCTACACACCTGTTGCGCTCCCCGCTGTCGTCGGTCGACCACACGGGATAATACATCGAGAGACATGCAAATACGAAGGAAGTAATTCAATGTGCGTCGAAGTGATATCTTATCTCTATTCAAAAAGATGACTAAGCCGTAAAGCATTAATGTTTAACAACACGTGAGTAGACGGTTCTTCTTCTCGGTATATTGCATCACGACCATTATAAAACATGAATTAAAATGTACAGTTTAAGCAAAATACATGAGCACTTTGAATTGTGATCAAGGTAGAAGGAGACTTTTTCTCGCTACTGGCAGATTTTATCTCAGTTTTCCTTCGGGAGAAAGGATTCAAGTCGTAACATTACCATTTGAAGACATAATAAAAAAGAGACGCTAGAAGTAAAGCTTTTATATTTATTAATGAGGTTGAAAACCATATAGTAATTTAGACACAAAAAATGGATCTTCTTTATTGAATGATTCAATACAGGGAACCTAAATAATGATACAATTTTTTTTATTGAGTACTGGATTTTACATCAAAAGTTTTATTTTGTAATCGCGGTAAAAACTACGAGTTCCTACGTTTTCTTCTCTTTATCCCGTGGAGATAATTCAAAATATTAAAATGTACAAAAGTGAACAAGTTCAAATATTTCAATATTAAAATCTCGTTTTCTAATAGGCAGCGGTTACTTCACACCTTTTCCATTAAAGGATACAGATAGACAATTCACTTATTTCTACACAGTGTATAGAGGGATTACTATCCATGCCGAATGGAATTAAAATCCATGTTTCCTCTTCCAATTTTATTATGAGTATTTTATTTCCATTAATATTAGTTTGTGTGAAACCATGCTACATACCATTTTGTAGTTTTTTTTTAGATTTACGAGAGAATTACTATATTATGTGTTATTAATATGTTTTTGCTTGCATAAAATCGATAATAACGACATATTTTGTAAAAGTGTATCCAGATATTTCTCACATTAAATTGATATGTTATAGACAAACGTAATATAAAATTTGTATCTTTCGCCTACTGTTTCCTCATCTCCCACGTCATCTATTCCTCCATCCACATCTCCTGCCGCCCCTATACACAGTTACAACTTGCGCTCAGGAGTACGATGTGGTACTCGAAGGTGACAATCGCGTTCAGGTGCTGTGTGCGAGCTTCATCCGGAACTAGAAGCTGTACCAATTTCAAATTCCTCTCCACAATCTAACGTCGATTCCATTTCTCGTGAGTCACAAACTCTTTGCGAAAATAAAATAATTATATTTCATCATAATATCCAACCCCTTTCAAACAAATTGACAGACATTGAAATTCTGGTACACGAAAATCCATTCGATTTGCTATGCCTCACAGATCATTGGCTTTCAACTAACATAAATGATATTGCTATTTTTAATTATTATTTAGCAAGTTCTTACTGACGACAAAATTTAAAAAAAAAAATCCTCACGTAGGTACGTGTATCTACGTTCGTAATGATACTTCATCTTCTCCACTGACAGGCTACGAGAACTTCTGCGTAGATAGTGTGTTCGAATTTTCTGCAGTTAATCTGACCGCCACCGGTATTGTTGTTTTGTGTATTTATAGACCTCCTTAATCAGATCATGACATATTTTTTCGGAACTTCAAAATTGTTTTAAAACATATCACACATAAATCTACTAAATCCATCGTTATATGTGGTGATTTCAACATCGATTTCCTGAGTACATCCGACTCTGCACATTTACCAATTAATCGATTCAAGAATATAATCGACTTCTTCAACCTTATTACTACGATAAACGCCTATCCGGTTCATCTCAAACATTGCTAGATCAAATTATAGTCAACAATGGAATCTCGTAGGTCTCCATATTCAAGACAACCTCAAATGGAATTGTCACGTTGACAATCTTAATTCCCAATTAAGCAAATTATGTTACGCATTCCGAAACTTAGTTAACGCAGTTAGTCCATATTTCCCGTTGCGTATATTTTGCAAACGTTTACTTCCATTTACGTTACGGCATTACCTTCTGGGGTAATTCCGGTCAGAGTATTCTAACTTCCAGAATTCATAAGAGGATAGTTCGGATAATTTGTAAATCTCACCCCCGAAACTCTTGTAAACCTTTATTCGAGGAATTAAATATCTTAACACTTCCCTGCATTTATATTTATGAAACGGTCTTGTTTGTTAAGACCGAATTACTGAAGTGCCACCCTTGCTTTATATGAAACAGTCTCGTTCACGAACACAATACTCGCAATAGTAATAATATTCATCAGCCTAGAGTGTCAACCACTCTTTGCCAAAAAGGACCGCATCATTCGGGAATCGTTCTATATAATTCCCTGCCCAAGAATATAAAAGATATTATGAAATTGAATCTCTTCAAATCCGCGGTTAAAAAACCTCCTGCACCAGTGCTTCTACACTGCAAAAGAATTTATTGATTTTAATAAAAGTTAAATCCGTCTTGTACTTTATCACGCCACCGCTGTAGCACTTTTTAAATAACTTATAATAATTTCAAAAACAATTTTTTTGCATGATTGTGTTGTGTCTTATGACTCATATGAATTTAGTTTTATGTGTACTCAAATTTGGCACGGTTGTGTACATTAATTCTGTAGCCCCATTTTTCTGGCCCGGGTTTTGCTCCGGTTTTCCTTCGGGTAGAGGCGGATTTCTTATACAGTTTCTGTAGGCTTTGTTTATTGTAACAATAAATCGTGAATTTAGTGTTATTTCAATTCTTATGATTTTTAAACACTATACTCAAAATAATCTATAGTTCGATAATAACTTTTACATGTAATTTTTTGCTTAAAATTACAAACATATTGACATTCTATTAGTATTATAACTCGCAGCTAACTTTTTATCTTATCTAGGAATATTTGCTGAAATTTTTGAATCCGCCTCTGCCTTTGGGCCCTTGATAGAAATTGTTGCGATGGTCCCTTGCTTGCTTCCGTAGAGTAAATTAGTTTATTGTCCTCCACGTGGTCATAAGCAGTTTGTACTGTTTTGACAATAAATTTATATTTATTATAATTTCTGCGTATTACATGCACTGATACGTATTACACCGCATTGCCTGCAGCACAACTCATATCTTATTAACGTGTTATGAGGAGACAGTAGGCGACGTCTTTTTTTTGTGACCTTTATCTGCTTTTCTACATGCTTCATGTCTTTTCTTTATGTTTCATGTCATTTACAGACGGCATGCGTAGTATAGTATGTATGTAAATTGTAAGCTATTTGTTATCTCTTTAGTATATTCTTTATTTATTGGTACTCGGATTAAGAAGACCTCTTCAAGACATTCGTTTTAGAAAATATATCCTTAAAAATATCTTGATTGGGATTTTATTTTGTAAATTTAATATATTTTTGTTATTTGTTCATTATAATTAAACAAATAATTAAAAACTTACATTTAATATAATAGACGTTAATAGTAATATAATTTGTTCATTATATTTGCCTTAAAACACATTTTCATGAATTATTTGATTTGTATCTTCATAAAATTCTGATTTGGTCACGAAATCCTAACCTTGTAATATGTATATGCGACTTTAAACAATTAATAAATTTGGTCACTATGTAACATTGTTAATTATCTATTTGACGAGTTGTTGTATTTTATTTCAAGATAAAATTTATAAAATTTGTGTTGTAAAACCATGATTTGCAAACAGAAAACCCTCCCTGGTTGATTACGGTCTAGATCCGCCACTGCTGATAAGCAGGACCCGGATTTTGATGACATGTCATCTTCTTTTCCTTATGCGGTATGCATTGCTCTTAAGTATTAAAATTTTAAATACCAATCCCTGGTTATAAAAATATTAATTTTACTGGGCATTTTTTCGTCATATTTTCTGTTTTTTAAGTTTTAGGTCATTTTTTCAATTTTTGCGTTTTACTCCCTTTTCTGGCCCCTCTCTTTCTTTTTTGTAAGAAATTAAATTAACTTTATTATTAAATTATTTAACATTTATTTTTAATCTTACGAAATATATGGACCAGTAGGTCGACAATGTGCGTATTGAGAGTCGGTTTCTTACCTATACCGTACATATTGATGTCGCAGCAAGCAATTCTCCTATTTCCACTGTGTCTGTGGTAGCAAAAATGGTCCCCCGACAATGTGCAAGTTGAAAGGCAAGCGTTTGTTCCGTTATTTTCATTGTCACAGATTTAGTTATGTACAGATTTTCTGAGAGGAAAGTTTGGTGTTTAGTTCAGTGTTCGTAGTTTCATTCAGCCATGCCTAAAATAAAGCCATCTAATACTGGTCATTTAAGACTAATTGTATCTGAATTTGGAGATGACGTTTGCTCTAAGGACGGTGAAGTGTTATTTTGTAAGATGTGCGAAACAAAGGTATCATCCGAAAGAATATTCTCTGTTCGGCAACATGTGGGTCGCAATAAGCACTCGCAAGTAAGAAGAAATACACACAATTTTTACTGTAACTAAGTATATCCATGAAGGATAATATATCATCAGATTTTTACAGAGGCTTTTGTGAAGCTTTAGTTTCTGCAAACATCCCATTTTGGACATTGAACAATGCTAAATTGAAGAGTATTCTGGAACTACATTTCGGACGTCCTATCGCAGAAGAATCAACTCTTCGGAAGAACTATCTGTCACAATGTTACGACAACACCATTAACAAGATACGGGTAAAAGTACATGGAAAGAATATTTTCATATCCATTAACGAAACGAGTGATGTAGAAAATACAAGTTTTTTACCCCAAAATGGTGCACATTACGTGCTTAGAACACGCTATGCATAGGGTGGCAGAAGACGTTGGAGCACATTTTTCAAAAGTGGATTACCTAGTGTGAAAAACGAAGAAATTTTTGTCAAGGTTCCCTCTCGTAAACTGCTCTTCAAGTCCATGGCTCCCAATATTCCAATCCCACCAGAACCTATCACCCGATGGGGCACCTGGATAGATTCTGCAATATATTATTGCGATCATTTCCAGATGGCGAAGCGTGATATCGAGAGACTAAATCCTGACGATGCTACTGCAATTGATACGGCTAAAACACTATTTTCATATAGTGAAACTGGAGGACAGCTAGCCTTCATAAAGCAAATTTCAGTTGCTTAACACAAGGAATCACTTGTGTACAGGAGAAAGGTGCAAGGTAAGAAAGTTCTCTAACTCTAGTTAACAACATTGCATATGTTTTCAAAAGTGTAGGGGGAGAAGTTGGAAGAAGGGCATCTAAGAAAATGGAAAATGTTCTTGATAAAAAGTCTGGATAAAAAACTTTGTGTCGCACTTCTCAAGTGCTAACGGAACATTTGATACTTCCTGCATTGAAGAAGATTGCATTGCCACTGACTTTGCGTATTTCAAGTAAATAAATTATAAATAAATTTATTGTCAAAAAACAGTACAAACTGCGTATGACCACGTGGAGGACAATAAAATTTACTCTCCGGAAGCAAGCAAGGGACCATCCCATCAATTCCGATCAAGGGCCCTAAGGCAGAGGCGGATTCAAAAATTTCAGCAAACGTTCCTATATAAGATAAAAAGTTAGCTGCGAGTTATAATACTAATAGAATGTCAATATGTTTGTAATTTTAAGCAAAAATTTACATGTACAAGTTATTATCGAACTATAGATTATTTTGAGTATAGTGTTTAAAAATCATAAGAATTGAAATAACACTAAATTCACGATTTATTGTTACAATAAACACGCCCCTAGACAAAGCCTAAAGAACCTGTATGATAAATCCGCCTCTACAAAAAGGAAAAACGGAGAAAAAACCGGGCCAGGATGGGGCTACAGAATTTATGTACACAACCGTGCCAAAGTTGAGTACACATAAAACTAAATTAATATGAGCCATAAGACAACACAATCATGCAAGAAAATAGTTTTTGAAATTGTTATAAGTTATTTAAAAAGTACTACAGCAATGGCGTGATAAAGTACAAGACGAATTTAACTTTTATTAAAATCAATAAATTCTTTTACAGTGTAGAAGCACTGGTGCAGGAGGTAGTTTTTAACCGCGGATTTGAAGATATTCAATTTCATAATATCTTTTATATTCTTGGGCAGGGAATTATATAGAACGATTCCCGAATGGTATGGTCCCTTTTGGCAAAGAGTGGTTGACACTCTAGGGCGATGAATATTACTACTATTGCGTGTATAGTGTTCGTGAACGAGACTGTTTCGTATAAAGCAAGGGTGGCACTTCAGTAATTCGGACTTAACAAACACGACTGTTTCATAAATATAAATGCAGGGAAGTGTTAATATATTTAATTCCTTGAATAAAGGTTTACAAGAGTTTCGGGGGTGAGATTTACAAATTATCCGAACTATCCTCTTCTGAATTCTGAAAGTTTGAATACTCTGACCGGAATTACCCCAGAAGGTAATGCCGTAACGTAAATGGGAGTAAACGTTTGCAAAATATACGCAACGGGAAATACGTGGACTAACTGCGTTAACTAAGATTCGGAATGCGTAACACAATTTGCTTAATTGGGAATTAAGATTGTCAATGTGACAATTCCATTTGAGGTTGTCTTGAATATGGAGACCTAAGAATTTTGTATTCGTAACAGTTTTTAATTCTGTTCCGTTTAAAGAAAGAGAAACCTGGGGTAAAGATTTTGTGATACTATTGTGAAATGACATAGACTCTGTTTTGTAAGTGTTTACAATGAGACGATTTGCATGGAACCAAGTCGAAAGCTTAGACAAAACTTTTTGATCATTGGCGTGCTTACACAGTAAATTAGTGTCATCAGCAAAAAGAACCATTTTGCAATCTGATGTGGATGATGACATGTCGTTTACATACAATAAAAACAGTATAGGGCCGAGAATTGATCCTTGAGGTACTCCGCAAGTAAGTGGCTTTGTTTCTGAAAGACAACGCTCAAGTATTTTATTTTTAGTATAGGATATTTC
>NNCF01126856.1:52630-105665 GCA_002313205.1 Laupala kohalensis | reverse complement strand
GGAGATGAAGTAGAAGTAGAGGGAGGTGGAGGAGGAGATGAGGTACGTGCAGGAGGAGGTAATGGAGCAGGTGGATGATGTGAGGTCAGATGTGAAGCTAGGAGAGAACCGAAGTGCTGTTTCCCAGACGGTCTCAGGTGTAAACCGTGCTGGGTAAAGTCCTAAAGTATGCTCCAAATGTATCAGCGGATGTGGAATGGGGTTTCTCACAGTACAAAAATGTGCTCTCTGACAACAGGCGTTCCCTAACTTTCGAGAACTTGCGCATGCTGCTGGTTATCTAATGCAATAATTCTGAATAAGGTAATATGTTTTGTATGTTCATCTTCATAGACCATACAAATTTGCGAGTTTAAATTAATATTAATTTTTAATTTCAGTTCTAACTATGTTACGTCGAATGAAAATGGGAGACGGCACCGGGATTTGAGCTCTACGCGCTCATGCGCCTACCAACTGCGCCATCCCGTTCGCCTCTCGGGCCCGTCTACCATTCTCATCCCGGTGCCGTCTCCCATTTTCATTCGACGTAACATGATTAATCTGTTACCTGGCGGTGAGGTTCACCGCAATCTAAGAGATTTCTATGTTTGTGAACCAGAAATGGAAAATAATACCCAAATCAAGTACTTCCTAAGGGAGTCGCCTCAGATGAGGAATCTAGTCTCTACGAGACCACCTCAGAGGTCTTTGGGTTTCACAAGTTGAATGAGAATGGTAGACGGGCCCGAGAGGCGAACGGGATGGCGCAGTTGGTAGGCGCATGAGCGCGTAGAGCTCAAGGTCCCGGGTTCGAATCCCGGTCCCGTCTCCCATTTTCATTCGACGTAACATGATTAATCTGTTACCTGGCGGTGAGGTTCACCGCAATCTAAGAGATTTCTATGTTTGTGAACCAGAAATGGAAAATAATACCCAAATCAAGTACTTCCTAAGGGAGTCGCCTCAGATGAGGAATCTAGTCTCTACGAGACCACCTCAGAGGTCTTTGGGTTTCACAAGTTGAATGAGAATGGTAGACGGGCCCGAGAGGCGAACGGGATGGCGCAGTTGGTAGGCGCAAGAGCGAGTAGAGCTCAAGGTCCCGAGTTCGAATCCCGGTCCCGTCTTCCATTTTCATTCGACGTAACATGATTAATCTGTTACCTGGCGGTGAGGTTCACCGCAATCTAAGAGATTTCTATGTCAGTTCTAACGTTACAGATGCAAGTATTGTGCTATACTCTCATACTCTGAAATAAAGAAAAAAAATTAAAGATATTTTATTGATCATTTTACTGCATTTTTAGTTTATTTTATTGATCATTTTTTAGATATTTTAGGTCATCAAAATGCGGGCCCTGCTGATAAGTATTTACTATAAATGATAAAAATTACAATTAATTAAATATTTATAGAAAATTTAGTTACTAAGTTAGAAAACTTTATTCAGTTAAGAATGTAAATAGTCTGGATAACTCAATACAGCACGAGAATTCTAGTTTTAAAATATCAAGTGCTTACCAAAATCTTGTAGAAAACAACGGTTTTCCTACTTTTTTATTGATTTATTGTGATTGTGTTTGACGTTCGTGTAAATCAGAAAGTTTAAATATAAACGATAAAACAAGGTTTATGAGCGTTTGTGATGAGATATGTAAATTTAAAAGTAAATTTTTGTTTGTTTGCTTTTTTACTAAATTACATCGGACACTTTCTTAATCTATTATTACAAATCAGAACAATTTTTGAGAAAATATTTTTTTCGTTAAAAATAAATTCTCCATATTTGAAGTAGACACAGCGCTGACCTACTTGCTGGACAGTAGGGAAGGAAAACGGGTTTCACCTCTCACCCTTGGCCAGAAGGAACTCATCTCACGTTCCCTAGGCCGGTACCCCGACCATGTGAAGACACCGCACACTGGGATGGGATTCTAACTGGACAAAAGTCCAAAATTCAAAGTAAAAAAAATTGTGTTTGCAAGTTAACAGATGTTTTGTGCAATGTCTGATGGAGGTCAAAGTTGTGTTTGTGATCTAAGAGGATAGTGATATTGAGGTCTGCATCACGGATTGCTCATGAACTGCGGCAGCGCCCATCTGAATTCATTAGCGCTTCTGAATTCTGCGCGCACTTGACTTAGGGAGCAGTCACAGATAGGGGTAGTACACCTGTGAGTACTTGAAAAAGCAACACGAGACCATAAAATCTTCAACTATCCAAATAAGTACAGGTGTGTCGTAAAAGTGAGAGGTTTTTATTGGAAAGTACAGGATATCGTGAGTGGATATATTGTGAGCTGAAATACAATTGGTTATTTCTTGTTGTGAAGGGTTGGTATATCTCTGAATGGGCAATGTGATGTTTTTTTTAATGAAATAGCCTCCATTTCATGTTCCGTAAGTGACCAAGATATACTAGATTGCTACAGCTAGACAATACTGTTCTGTGGTGCCCAAAACCTAGATAATAGTTAAAGAAACTATGGATAAAGCACACTGTATAATGTTCTACGGTGCCCAAGGCCAAATTTACAGTAAAAGATACAACGGCAGAAGTACAATGCATAATGTTCTGTGGCACAACGATTAGCACTGTGAGGAGATAGTACGGATAGGCGATTGTGTATAGAAGCGATCTAGTTGTGCTCGGTGAACTGTATATACTACAGACTATTTTAAAAGGATTAGTCGTGATCTTCCAACACTAAGAATTACCATTCTCATGAAATTGTGTCGCCACTCAATATTGTATATGTTTTGTTTACGATGTCTGCTATAGAGATAGTATTGTATATGTGCATTGACTTAATAGATATTAAGAATATTAACGTTCCATGCTCCAAGTTGTTAAGTAATGTCGATTGCGTCACAACAGTATTTCCTGAATGTTTCCCTGTGCTGCCTAGGGGTTTGTCCAACTGATTAGGGAGTTTAATTGTGCAACGTGACAAACAGATACTGCTTAACTTGGGAAGAACGTAATCCAGGAACAGCCTAGACCCAACTCAGTGTTAATATATCAGCGCATTCTCTACTGCTGGGGTTGGATAGAAGTCTTTTGTTATCATACGGAGAGGAGACAGGGATCAACAATGAGCAAGAGGACAGATCGGGGACTCAGTCGTCTCACGGAACCAATAATAGAGAAGGATAATAATAGTAGTAGTATATAAGCTACTATAGTAGTGATAAAGAAGACGAAGAAACTCACAATGGAGAACGAGACGAAGCCAAATAGAAATATGACAAACTGATGGCTTTAACTCATTGCGAGCATTTGAAAGTGTGAAAAAGAAAACGATAAATGAACTTTTGCACCTGAATCGAAGATTTGTGGAATGAATTACAAATGATAAAGGAGAAATTAACGAAAAAAAGGAAATAATAGCAAAAATAAATAGGGAAAAGGAAGAAGCGGAGGTAACCTATCAAATGGAAAGGGTTGAAGACATTGACGCAGGGATGCGCCAATTAGAGATGAAATTGACTTATCTTCTAAACATACAGACAGAGAATCTCAAACATATGCTACAAAGTCATGTGGCGTTGGAACCTCTGGCGTAATCGTGCAGCGCTATTTTACAGAGAGAAAGTAATAATGGTTGGTAAAAAGACAGAGGATGACACAGTTGATTTAGATAAGGCTGTGAAGAACAAGCTAAAAGCAATACGGGGTAATATAGTTGAAAATGTGCGGAAGACTACAGAGGGAAATGTTCTACTACAGATTGCAGATGTTAACAGTTAAAATCGAATACGTGACACATTAGAATCATCAAGTAGTTCGCAAGAAATGCCACTCAAAACAATGAAACCCAAAATAATTGTTTACAATATTTATGATAGAGAAGAACGAATTCATGTCATCACTACGCGACCAGATGTCAGTACAACCGAACGAGGAGATTCGACTCATACGTAAGATAGGACGGCCGTATTGGAAAAGTCGACATTGGATTCTCGAGGTGGATTCACCATTTTACAAACGGGTAATGGTGGAAAAAAGAATAAGGATTACTTATATGTCTTATAGGATTGCGGAATATTTAGAACCATTATGTTGTTTTAAATGCCTGCGATTCGGACATATGGCTAATAGTCGCGACAGGTACGATACATGTGAGCACTGTGGTGAACTGTCTCCGGAAAGGATGGAAAGCTAACCATTCGACGCGGAGTACAGGATGTAAGGAATATCAACGTATTAGAGAAATAATGATTTGCATTGCATATAGAAATTAGGGTTCTACAAAAGAATTTTCGAAATGGATATGTCGGTATGGCAGATTTAGAAAGATATGTCCATAACAACCAAGTGGATGTCTGTCTCCTCCAAGAACCGTACACGCGATATGGAAAAATACATGTGCCTAGACACCAAAGAGTGGTTTATCGTGTTGGTGGAGACTCAGCAATCATCATTAGCAAACACAAAGATCTCGGTGTTAGTGCATAAAGAATACACTTCTAAATAAGTTCAATGAATAACAGTAGCGAAAGATGACATCACAGTTCTGCTAATTAATGTATATGTCAAATATAGCTGTTAGTCTAATACTATCCTCAACACGGTACGACGAATAATCAAGCAGCATCTACAATATAGATATTTATATCGGAGGCGATAGGAATGGACGGTCCCTTTTCTGGGGGAGTAGAGTTGAAAGTAAGAGGGGGTAAATAAAATCTCGACATGACACTAGTCTGCGACTTAAGTGAAGTTAATATACAGGGACAGATAACATTTTGGACAGATAATGGGCAATCCATTATCTGTCCGATATAATAAGAACAGTGACGCCATATTGTGCAGAACATACAGATGACCTGGCCAACCGTGGTGGACATTAGAACTCACGAAGGAAAAGAAAAATGTGTGGAAAGCGCGGCGACTGTATCAGCGAAAAGATAGGGACACATGGAAGGGAAATTGCCCACAGAGAATATAAAAAACAATTTAAGTAGTATCGATAGCTAATAAGGCTGACGAAGCGAGAGCATTGGGCCAATTTCATGGAGACTGTGGGGAATATCATGGCAAGAGAAAGAGTAAAGACGAAGGAAATATGGAACAATATGAAAGAGGATGGTACCTTTACCGTGGACTGGATGACAACTGGAAATAATTTGATCGAAGGCGTATTACACTGCAGAGAGAGACAACATCTACGTTAGCGAGAATATGCTTACAATGCCCTGTGTAATGATGAAAAGATATCGGAAAAATGAAGTGAGCGACGTCATACAATTACTAAAACTTGGAAAAAGTCCCGGGTACGATGAGATAACACCGCATATGGTTCATTTCATGTGCGAAAGGTATCTCGAAGAATTGGCGTCAATATACAATGTGTGTAAGCAGTATGGCTATTTTCCACGAGCATGGAAAATGGGCGATTTACGCCTTTTTCGGAAACCCGGTAATAGGGACCTTCAAAAGTCTTTATCTTATCGCTCGATTACGTTACAGCATGTGTTTGGGAAAATTTTCGATAAGATATTGGAGTGAGAGTTGCGACACATAGTAGATGGGTAAATAAGTGTAAACCAATTCGGTTTCATGAAAGGCAGAGGTACAGAAGATGCACTGAAACATCTCAAACGTAACATAGATGCATGTAACTGTAAATACCGTTTACTAATCTTTATAGATTATGAAAGGGCATTTGATACCGTGAACTGGGAAATGGTATTGGAGGAGCTCAGAAAAAAGGGAGTTCCACACAGAACTATGTGCTTGTTACTTGACTATCTACGTGACCGATATATAATGCTAAAAATTGGAGATGAGGTAATGTGCAGAGAGCTCACAAAGGGATGACCACAGGGAAACGATTTAGGGCCCCTGCTATGGAATATATTGTTAAATGTGGTGCTCAATCGTTTGGATCAAGATGGTATTCTTTATACTGTTTATACGGACGATTTATTATTACTCATTGGTGGGAAAAGAAGACGTGACATAGAGACAAAAGGGACGAAAGTGTTAACGAGGTTGAAAGGCTACAGATCAGACGTTCAGTTAGTAATATCAGAGGTTAAAACGGTAGGATTGGTGTTAGACCTACGTCCTACAATATCTGGATGTAACTCAATTGTGAGTTGGTGAATGGCGACTGCGAATTATGAAAACGGTGAAGCATCTTGGAATAATAATAGATGAGAGGTTAACATTCACTCAACATTTGGAAAATTTGCGGACAAAGATGCTTAAGTTCGTGTATGGCCTACAACGTATTGGTATTAATAAACATAATATTTCGGGATTCAATTTAAACCAGTTATATAAAGGTGTTTTGGAACCAATGATAACATGTGGTAATGTTATATGGGGAGACCGTTTCAAGACGAGACATGTGGAGAGGAAGTTGTCGAGTATGCAACGACTCAGTCTACTCTATTGGTATGGCGGTTACAATAGTGTGGCTATGAAATCGATGCATGTAATATTAGGACTGTTGCACATAGACTTGAAAATTGACGAACATGTGTTGCGTTATAACGTCCGAAGACGAAACACAGTGAATACAGATGGGGAATTAATTACGGCGACAGACAAAGGATGATGGAATATGATCAGACGTAAGCTGTGGTATTGTTGGCAAATACGATGGGATAGGGCGCATGAAGAATGAGATTTGTATTCATTTATCCTGAAAGTAGATTTCACAGAAAAATATAAGCACTGGTTAAAACCAGGGGAAAAGATGATAGAAGTGCTAACAGACCATGGTGATTTTTATAAATATTGGTGTCGACAAGGATTGCGTGATAATACAGACTGTTTCTGCGATAATGGTGAAGAGAGTGTAGCACATATACTATTTGACTGTTCTTATAATCCAGAAAGAGCAAAATGGTTTGCCGATTTAAAACGGAACGGTCTGTTTGTGTGGAGGGAAAATCATCGGTTGGTTGAATCACGAAAGATATTTGAAGCAACGCGAATTTATATTCAAAAGGTATTTGAATTGCGAAGAACTTTCGTTCGATAGTAATAAGGTACCTACTTTTTTTTCAATTTCAAATATAATACATTATATTTTTTACATTCAAAGTATTTACAATTATGCATTAAACCCAAAAAACATTTAACCTTATGTGATGTCACATAGTGACATTTTTCATGAGATAGATTTTAATATTCTAAATCATTTGCTCACTTATTATTCATGTCATCGTTTTCATCGATGCACCCATTGGTATGGTCACATGCATTTAGAAATGACAAGTCACAGCGTCACCGGGCTCCGATCCTGTGCCCCTCAGGCAACGTGCAACTTGTAACTTAAAAGTGGATGTCTTTCGAAGTGTGTCTTATTTGTGTACCAGTAGCCTCAAGTCTCTACACGCGACAATTAACAGGGAATTCTCGGAGAATACTTGGGACTATGTGATGCACACAATGTGTTCAAGTAATTGAGGGGTAGACCCCGTTTCGTTTCGCTTATCTTATATATAAAGGAGAGTGTTTGTATGTATGTATGTATGTAATTTGTTTACTTTTTTGCTGACATAGAAACACGACAAAAGAACTTTCTTACTTAACCGACACTTGGTAATTTAGAATTATAAACAAAAACAATTGAACATCATTGCTTAACAATGCCTCAAAAAAAACGTAAAGCTATTGAAAGTAATGAAGAAAGATATAAAAGATTAGCAACGATACGTGAAAGAGTTGCAAGATCTAGAAATTCAGAAACAGCAGGACACCGTGAAGCCAGACTCCAAGAAATGAGAAACAGGGCTGCAAAAACCAGAGCCTCTGAAACACAACAACAACGTGAGGCCAGGCTTAATGATCTACGAAACCGAGCTGCAACATCCAGAGCCTCTGAACCACAACAACAACGAGAGGTCAGGCTTAATGATCTACGAAACCGAGCTGCAACATCCAGAGCCTCTGAACCACAACAACAACGAGAGGTCAGGCTGCAACAAATCAGAGATAGAACGAGACGTTCACGAACTGATGAATACTCCGATTTACAGTGTGAAGCATTATTCTATGACCCTCACATAGATTACGCACATCACGCCAGTATCAACATAGGAAAAATGGATTTAATTTGCCGCAATTGCCAAGCCAAAAAGTTTAAATCAGAACCTCCCGGTCTTTGCTGCAATAATGGTAAATTAAAACTTAACCAACTGGACCCATTACCACAAGAACTCTTAAAATATACAACTGGTGATACACCACAGTCAAGACATTTTCTGAGTAATATCCGAAAATACAACTCATGTTTTCAAATGACCTCATTTGGAGCCACATCTGTTATTAATCAGCCTGGATTTCAATCCACTTTCACAGTACAAGGGCAGATATACCATAAAGCAGGATCGTTGTTGCCGTTGCCTAATCAGCAACCAAAATTTTTACAATTATATTTTATTGGAAACGACCAAGTTGAGACCGACCAAAGATGCGCCAACAATTCAGGAACAAGACGTGAGATTGTATCTGATTTACAACAAATGTTCCATGCACACAATATTTACATAAAAACGTTTGAAACTTCAATTGATCATATGCCCACAGATGCATATAAAATTATTATAAAAGCAGATCGAAAACCAGCAGGAGAGCATGAACGGCGCTTCAACGCTCCTGTAGTGGATGAAGTTGCAGTTGTGATATCGGGTAATGAATTTGAAAAGCGAGATATCGTGCTTCAATTACGTAGTGGATCATTGCAGCGAATTTGCGAAACGCACAGGTCGTATGATGCTCTACAATATCCTATTTTATTTCCTTATGGTGAAGATGGGTATCATTTCAATCTGAGGCAAGTTAATCCAACAACAGGTATTCCAACAAGTGCAAAGGTATCTGCTATGGATTATTATGCTTACCGTCTAATGATACGAGGTACTAAACACAACCACGTGATAAATTGCAGACAATTATTCCATCAATTTATCGTGGATATGTATGTAAAGATTGAAAGTGAACGTCTTCAGTTTATTCGTTCGAATCAAAAAAAATTAAGAGTGGACCAATATATTCACCTAAGAGATGCGGTAGCAAATGACGGAAATATTGAGAATCTGGGCACTTTGGTTATTTTGCCAGCGACGTTTACGGGCAGTCCTAGACACATGCATGAGTACACACAAGATGCAATGACCTATGTAAGGACATACGGGAGACCAGATTTGTTTATTACGTTTACCTGCAACCCGATTTGGTCAGAGATTAAAGAAATGCTAATCAACGGTCAGTCATCCAGTGATCGCCACGATTTAATTGCGAGAGTTTTTAAACAAAAGCAACAAAAATTCATTAATATTATAACAAAAGGTCACATCTTTGGAGAGGTGAGATGCTGGATGTACACCATTGAATGGCAGAAACGAGGTTTACCACATTCACATAATTTATTTTGGTTGAAAAGGAAGATTCAACCAACAGAAATCGACGCTATTATATCTGCTGAACTTCCTAACCAAGAAGAAGATCCTGATTTATACGCTGTGGTAACTAAAAATATGATCCATGGACCATGTGGAAATATAAATCGGAACTCGCCATGTATGAAAGATGGGAAATGCACCAAAAACTATCCTCGAAAATTAATTAAAGATACACAAACAGGAAACGACGGCTATCCTTTATATAGACGGCGAGCTCCAGAAAATGGAGGTTTTACGGCAATACTGAAGACGCGAAGCAACGTGGAAATAGACGTGGATAACAGTTGGATTGTACCATATTCTCCATTATTATCAAAAATGTTTAACGCACATATTAACGTAGAATACTGCAATAGTGTCAAATCTATTAAGTATATCTGCAAATATGTTAATAAAGGTTCTGATATGGCAGTTTTTGGTGTAGGCAATGAAGACACCAACAATGAAGTAAAGCGTTATCAGTTGGGAAGATACGTCAGTAGCAACGAAGCTGTTTGGCGAATCTTCGGATTTTCAATTCATGAACGGTATCCTACTGTGGTTCACCTTAGCATTCATTTAGAAAACGGTCAACGAGTATACTTCTCAACTGATAGTGCCGCAAGAGTGATTGATCAGCCGCCAAACACAACTTTAACAGCATTTTTCCAACTATGCCAGCAGGATACTTTTGCAAGAACACTATTGTATTCAGAATTGCCGAGATATTATACGTGGAATACATCAAGGAAAGTCTTTTGTAGAAGAAAAATGGGCAACTTTGATCCTGAGCATAATATTTATTCATGTGACGCATTGGGCCGAGTCTACACAGTCCATCCTAACAACGCCGAATGTTATTTTTTAAGAATGCTTCTACATACCATTAGAGGACCTCGCTCATTTGCAGAATTAAGAACGGTAAACGGAGAAATATGTGAGACATTCAGAGAAGCTTGCCAGAATTTAGGGTTGCTAGAAGGAGATCAACACTGGGATGACTCATTGCGAGAGGCCAGTTTGATTTCTCTTCCAGGACAAATCCGAATTTTGTTTGCCATCATAATAACCTCCTGTAATCCATCTAACCCAAAAACATTATGGGAAAAATATAAAGAATCAATGAGTGAGGATATACTGGCTAAAGTTCGAAGTGAAAATCCTACATTGGATATTACGTTTAACTCCGACATTTTTAATAAAACTTTGATTATTTTGGAGGAAAAGTGTATCACCATGGTTAACAAGACTTTAGTGGAACTCGGTCTTTTTGCACCTGTACAACATCAAGAGGGTGTATTTTATCCAGATTATATACGTGAAACTAGCTACAATGTCTTAGACTTAGAAGCATACATCGCGGATAAAAAGCCACTTCTTAATGAAGATCAGAAATTCGCGTACGAAACAATAATGGATCAAGTAGATAAACAAGAAGGAGGAATCATTTTTCTTGATGCTGCTGGTGGCACGGGAAAAACATTTTTAATTAATTTAGTTCTCGCTGAAATCAGGGTTCATGGAGAAATTGCTCTAGCCGTTGCATCTTCAGGTATTGCAGCGACATTAATGGAAGGAGGAAGAACAGCCCACTCTGCCCTTAAGTTGCCACTTAATATTTCCCGACAAGAAAATCCCACATGTCATATAAATAAAACAAGCGGCCAGGCACAAGTTCTTATAGAATGTAAATTGATAGTATGGGATGAGTGTACGATGGCTCATAAAAAATCTCTTGAGGCCCTCAACGCAACACTTAAAGATCTTAGAGGAAACTGCAGTTTAATGGGAGGAGCTCTGGTACTCCTGTGTGGAGACTTCCGTCAAACTCTGCCTGTCATTCCAAAATCGACTCCAGCCGATGAAATTTATGCCTGTTTAAAACATTCTGTTCTATGGAATCATGTCCAAGAAATTAGCCTTAAACAAAACATGCGAATCCTCTTAAGAGATGGGAATGCTCAAAATTTTGCAAATAAACTTTTGGAGATTGGAGAAGATAGATTAGTTATTGAAGCATCTGGTATGATAAAATTGTCATCAGATTTATGTGTATCGGTGAAAACTGTCCGCGATATGATACAAGCAGTCTATCCTAACGTTAATCAAAATTATAAAAATTTAGAATGGTTGCGAGAAAGAGCCATTCTTGCTCCTAAGAACGATGATGTTAATGTAATTAACAAGGAGATACTAGCCATGCTGCCAGGAGACGTGATTGAATATAAATCGGTTGATACCGTAGTGGATGCTGACGAAGCCGTCAATTATCCAACGGAATTCCTAAATTCACTTGATCCAGCTGGATTGCCACAACATCGCCTTATACTTAAAGTAGGATCTCCAATCATTTTATTGCGAAATTTAGATCCACCAAAACTCTGCAATGGGACACGATTGTGTGTGACAAAATTAATGAAAAATATAATCCAGGCAGTCATTTTAACTGGAAAAGGAAAAGGTGAAATAATTTTTATTCCACGGATACCTCTAATCCCAACTGATCTTCCCTTCAACTTTAAAAGATTACAGTTTCCAGTCCGGCTAGCTTTTTCAATTACCATTAATAAATCACAGGGACAGTCTTTAAAGTTTTGTGGTGTTGATCTAAGATCGCCATGTTTTAGACACGGGCAACTTTATGTTGCTTGCTCCAGAGTAGGTTCGCCTAAAAATTTATATATTCTTTCTCCTGGATATGAAACAAAAAATGTAGTTTATAAACAGGTGTTAAATAAAGAAGATTCTTAAATTTGTATGAAGTAGTGTATTATTGTGCTTTATAATTTGTTGTTTTTATTTATGTAGTATATTTATATTATTGTTTCTCCCTAACCCGTGCAAAGCCGGGTATTCAGCTAGTATTAAATATCATTCTTGTATTAAGTTTGATGTGATGTTTCACTGACTAATTAAAAGAACCTGATGTCATTTCCAAGTAGGGAATGTCCCGATCAAGCTTTATCAATATTTGTGCTACCCCGTATCCACCAAACTCTTCTAAGGGCTGCTAGAGCTACCCCGTCAAGGGTTTTGTGAGGTATTCTTTTAATATTCACTTTTTAACGCGTAAGGCATTTGCTTACGTTAGTAATTTTTTCCGCATCTTATGATACTAATAACAACTATCGGTTAATATGTGTCGAAGGCTCGAATGACCCAGATGTTGGCAAGTCGTAAATCCGCAATAAAACGTGCCTTTTAATGTTTTTATATTCTGTATTTGCATAACTGTAGCTTAATGAATCCGCAGTAGTACGTGAAAGTTAATTGGTTATATATAAATATCACCATTCATCTCAAAGAACCGAACTCGCATTTGTCATTTGTATACAGTATTTTTATACATCACCTACTTCCTACTCTACATCATGCTACGTATGTCGTTCCCCCATGGGAAATTACAATTTTTCTCATGAGTCCCAAATTCGATACTAATTTTGATAATTTTCGATTATTTTTATATAATATCCCTACCCCACGCCACTTATAGGGATGGTATTACCATGCAGGATGAATGTGAACTTAAACGGCATTATAGACTAATTTTTCTCTGTATTTTGAACGTCAAGAACGTAAAATTTTATAAATAATTACCAAAATCATGTATTAAGAAGTGGAAAATAGGAGACGGGTGAGTTTTTTTAATCTCATGTTCTTTCTTTGTTTGAAGGTCACATCTGCAAAATTTCATCATACTAGAAATAAAACTAGATTTGCATGAAAACCCAATTTTGCTGTCCAAGACGGACTCCATATTCCGCTATCCACGATACTTCTGCATATACATAAAGCTTCCCACGTAGAAATTTCGAGTCGTAACGACGTCGTTACAACGTCATCAACGTCGTGGCGACGTCGAAAAACCACGTCGTGAAGACGTTACCAACGCGTACGCATGTAACGTCGATTCAACGTCGGAGAACAGCATCTTCACGACGTCGCAAAGAAATCGACACCGAGTAACGACGCCAGAACAATGTCGTCAACGCTTTATTGAAAATGTTGAATTAACATTTCTATTTCAATTTTTATGGATATTATACATCGTCTTGTTAAATCATATTGTGACACACACTATAAGAATGCTGTTTTATTACTATAAGAACTTTGAAATCTCCGTCTTTCAAAGTCCGACTACGGCGTGATTAGAACCAGGTTCCTTTCTATTTCTAGGCGAGCACGCTAGCACTGAGCTACTGCAAAATGGCGATAAAAGCTAATATTTTATCGTCTTGTATTGTTGTGTCTTACTATTGATACCATGAATAGTAAACAAGTGAAATGGTAATCTCCGTGAACAAGCAAAAGATAGGATGTTCTCGGCAAAGTTAGTTCTTGGCGAAAAATGCTCCCATGTAGAGTTCCAACTTCCACTACCAGATGGCAGTGAAAGACGAAACGTCGAAATTGCGAATGTGGTTCCGACCATTCAAAGAGAAATAGGTCACAATTAACGGAAACGGAGACCCGTGCGCTGTTATAATAATTATTATTATTATAACTGAGTCGTCTCAAAGTCGTATAACGGGGACATCTCAACATCGATCTTCGACTCGATCTCGACGTCGAAACAACGTAGTTTGTTATCGTCGTCTCGACATTAAATTCCAAGAAATACGACGTTGGGCGTCGTCGATTATTAGACGTCGTGCTTCGACTCGATATCGACGCCGAAAGTCGGTTCAACGTCGGCGATTTCTGCGTGGGTTCATATGTTTAAATCCCAAACACTCCATTTCTAATTTTGATATTTATATTTCACATATCTGATGTGTTATTAGCAACCTTAAGATCTCTAATTAACTTAAATTTAGGCTACGTATCTGATAGTTTTGTCCACCTAGGATCCCATTCTATCCCAGTATTGTCTCTATGGTTAGTTACATTGTTCAACAGCGTGAACTAGAAGTGGATTGTTGCAACTGTAACTGTTTCCGCTGCAATTTCAGACTAAACAGTTCCACGTGGAACCACCTCGCGTGAAACCGTCTCGCTTACGCGTCGTTGCAACAATGCATTCAGTTCCGGGACGGCGCTACATAGAAATTAAACATATTTTCTTCACAAGTTCTTACTGTTTTATTACCTATAAAACTTGATAAAAAAAAGAGTTATTATTTGGATGTATCTAATTTTGATTTAAAACTTGTGAATCTTATTTTGAAAACAATATGTTGAATGTGTCTCCTTGTCTTTTTTTGAAACCAACCATTCCCTTCACCATTTAAAAACAGTACGATGCACCTTGGTTTGACTTGTTGTTTCTCCCTTGTACAGAGGCTACTACATCTTGTAAAATCTGCTGGAATCTCAACACCGTAAAAATAGTAATTTCAAACTTTATTTCGCAACAACCGACATCCTGCAACATATTTCAGAGACACATCAATAAGTTAAAATTAAGTCGTGAATTTAAATATTATCAAGTAAAATGTTATAAATTTCACTTACTTGTAATATCAGTAACACCAAACCAACAAGACAACGTAATGTGCACTATAGATACAAACACAACTCACACGAGCAATTGTGTACCTAATCTCGCATGTTGCTTCGAGAGGTGAGGTGAGGCAGGTTACCTGCCTCAAATCTGCTCTCCGAGGCAAGTAACCTACGTACTGAAATTACAGGCAGCTTGCCTCATTTTTGAGGCAGGTTCCGTTTACACGGGGCAGGTTACCTGCCAGGCAGCTTGCCCCGTGTAAATGGGTCTTAAAGCTACACGCACACTGGGACGTCAACGGACGGACCTTCGGACGGACGTTCCGAGATTTTGCAAGTGCGGAAGACTGGGCGCACTGGTTCGGAAATTCCGGAACCCTGTTGGGTGAAAGGATCGTTTATTCTCCAAGGCGTAGAGGAGATGGGAACTTAAATAACAAAGCTACATGGAAGATAAAATACAGTTCTGTTATGAAGCAGTTTCTTCTGTATTCCCCAATTTCCCTGCACATTTTAGTACTACAGAAATAAAGGATCCATGCAAGAGAATATACAAACTTCAGGAAGAACATAAAAAGAAAATTAATAAGTGGTTGTAGAGCAACAATATTTTATATTTCCTTTTTGTTCAAGAGAAATTAAAAAAAAACAATTGAGAATTGCATTGTGATGATGTTAAAGTTATATTTAATGCACATATTTTGGAAGTGTACCTCAGATTACTAGAAGTGTAAAAATTAATAATGAAATTTAATGTTTGTGTGTATCAAAATATACTTTGTAGAGAGGCTGAATGGTTAGTGGATATTTATGTTTCGTAGCTTAATTTTAGACATTTTATGTAAGAAATTATCAAGCAAGACTATAAGATCTGTTGATTTAAGTTTTACAAAAAAATTTAAAATATTTTTTACAAAAAATATTTTAAATTTTTTACAAAATTTTTTTTTACAAAAACATTTTTTACAAAAAATATTTTTTACAAAAAAAAATTACAAACACATTTTTTACAAAAAAAAAAGTTAACTAAAGTTATAATGCTGGGGTCTTTTCTATTTCAACAGCTATGACCACAAGGAAATTGAGCAGTAGAAATTCAGAAACAGTATGACAATCTTCATTAAATATCAAATGAATAATTTCCTTCAATAAGTAAAATTCTAGTCTGAAGTATTCTAGGGTAAGAAAAAACACTTCCCAGTATGGATGCCTATTTCATGCAGTAGTATGTATACAGCGATACATGATTTTTTTTCTATCCTTCGTATGAAATGGCTACGTTTATTCCTACCTCATGTGGATTATAGTCCATTTATCTTTGACAACATAATTATGAAGTGTTGAAAACACTTTTTGGAGTACGTTTAGAATATATTCTGGCAATACTTCTGAAAAATTGACAACAGAATTTACGGTTTCGTTTAATGAATTTATTAAGTTTGTTTCAAAATTAGACTTTCAAAATGGATAGTAAAAGCATACTGTTGGTCAAATATTGAGAAACAATTCGGAGTTGATTTAAATGAGAATTCACCTCTTAATAATACAAATTTCTAATCGAAACCTGCATCTCATTGGTTTTTTTTACAAAAAAAGATGCTATTAAGGAAATATTAATACAATATATAGATTTCATAATGACATTAAATAGTTTTTATGTTATTTTCTTTACTAAGTACTACAAGCATCATTGTTATTAACCTTGTTGTTGATGAGCCCTTAAAGCCTCACAAAAAAAACCAACATCATTGTAACTAGTATTCTTTGAAAAGGACTCTAAATACCTAGACGTTGGCGAGCCCTGAAACCCCAATTACAAAAAGAATTATTCTTTGTATTAAATTATTTCATAAATTAAGTTATGACCTTGTGCACATGAAAAAGATACATGGTAAAGCATCATATAGTGTTCATTGACTTATTCTTTTAGATTGAACTGTGAATAATAAATAATGTTGTATCATTTATTATGTAACATGACAAACTCGATCTCAAACCACATCTAACTAAATCAAATCAACACAACAATGTAATAACTTAAATTTCCACAAAGTGTTTCCAACACAACAATCTTCCTTGATATAAAATTTTTGTTTCACAACTGTTTCTACACAAAATAATTTTCAGTAATGCACTGATTTAGTGCGATAGTATTCTAAAGCGTTCGTTAAATCGTAAACTGACACGAATGTGAAGTTTACTCTTTCCCTGAACGTCCTCCTACGTCGTACTTGAATGAATACATCATCGTCCGAGGAAGAACATCACATCTTAATACAAAAGGACTTGTAACCCAGTTAACCTACCTTTATAGCTAGGTAGGAAATTCTTGGTTGGTAACAAGTTTATTTTACAAGTTTGACAGCTACAAGTGTTAGTAACTTAACAATGTCAGTTGGTTACAAGTAAATCACTTGTAAAATTGTAAGAATTCACTTGTAATTACAAGTTTACAAGTGTACCTTTGTGAAACGCTAATAACTGGATATTTTTACAAACTTTTGAAAATTTACTTGTTATTGACAAACTTGTACTTTTGCGAAACGGGACCCAGGTAGAAGGAATATGCCGACCTCACCGGGTTATCTTAGGTGAGGAGGGGGAAGGAAAGAGTAATTCATTGCACTTTCTTTTTCTTTTAAGCAAGTCTCAGTTAAAGATGCTAAACCAGTAAACATTTATCTCACGAAACTAAGTGACGCTCATTTTTCTCGTCTACAATAGAAATAAAACAAATTTTGAATCACACCTCTACTGTTTCGTTACTGATGTAATACTATATTACTTAGAAAATGATATGTACTCCCGACAATGTTCATTCTGGATATACTCGTATATTTCCTAGGTTTTATTCGGCTAAATAATATATTATATAATTTTACTACATATAGGTCTATTACTGCCTATAGAATCAATTGTTGCAAAATTACCGATTCCCACCATACTTCATCAAAGCCTTTGAGTGACTAAATGATAGAGGTGTATTTCTAAAATTTATGCGTGTCCAAAATCAGCTAGAATAAAGCTCCGTCAAATTTTTTCGGTTAAATGCTTCGTCAATTTGTTTTTGTATTTTATATTGTAGAGCTTTTGTAATTTTTACGTTTATTTACGTGTCAATATAGGGAAAATTCTTTCATTTTAAGCATCTGAAGGTAAGAAATTGTTGATAGGTACATTCTAATGCCACCAGTGTTTTTAATCATTTTACATGATTTTGGAATCGATTTTTTTCACGTTAATCCATCATAAAAACGTGTGGATATCTAACAACAATAATATATTGGGTTGTTATTAATCTCATTTTTCACGTAAAGAGTCCTTTCTACGTAATACACATAAGGTGACGTAAAAATACCAAACGTAAGAAAAGTTAAAAACGTGATTAACAATGATATTTTATCAGTAAATATCTATAAACAAAGGGACAATGTCATTTGGCTGGGGGGCACATTTGGGTGCCTTATCCTTGGGTACCCTTTACTCTCATGTTAAGATAATTAATCTTACTATGAAAGATAATTGTGAGATGATATAATGAGAGGAAATTATTGAGAATTGTGAGAGGATATTCTTTTCGGTGATTATATCCGAGATTATAGAGAATTGATCAACTAGATAAACTCCATATGAAGTTTAAATCACCGAGCAGTGAACAGTAAAGCAACGTTTAATTGTAGTACTTTTTAAACAACTTATAACAATTTCAAAAACTATTTTCTTGCATGATTGTGTTGTCTTATGGCTCATATTAATTTAGTTTTATGTGTACTCAACTTTGGCACGGTTGTGTACATAAATTCTGTAGCCCCATCCTGGCCCGGGTTTTTCTCCGTTTTTCCTTCTGGTAGAGGCGGATTTATCATACAGGTTCTCTAGGCTTTGTCTAGGGGCGTGTTTATTGTAACAATAAATCGTGAATTTAGTGTTATTTCAATTCTTATGATTTTTAAACACTATACTCAGAATAATCTATAGTTCGATAATAACTTGTACATGTAATTTTTTGCTTAAAATTACAAACATATTGACATTCTATTAGTATTATAACTCGCAGCTAACTTTTTATCTTATCTAGGAATTTTTGCTGAATTTTTTGAATCCGCCTCTGCCTTAGGGCCCTTGATCGGAATTGATGGGATGGTCCCTTGCTTGCTTCCGGAGAGTAAATTAGTTTTTTTCCCTCCACGTGGTCATACGCAGTTTGTACTGTTTTTTGACAATAAATTTATTTATTTATTTAATTCAATGTGAAATTAAACGATACATAAGTACGGCGATTAAGGATCGTGTGTCACTACAAAGATGCGAAATCGAGTCAAATAAAGTGACCACATACATATTGGGAGTGAGCCATAGTGATGTGGGGCTCAAAATTAGCTCCAAACTATTATACATAATTACAGCAAGTTAGAAAAAAATACAGCAAGTTAGAACAATACTGTATGAACAACTGCTATGATACGTAATGTGACCGACATGTGAATCAGCACTTGCAGCTCGGAGACATTAGGTCCATTCGAGGACGAGGTATTCATTGCAAATGCATGGGACGCAGACATACTTTCTGACAGAACTTCGGATGAAAACTGAGACTGGCTGAGGTGAGAATTATCCATTGTATTTATTCGTTCAAGTGAGAGTCGACTATCTAAGTATGACAAATTCTATAAAAATGTAATATTTTTAATCGTTTCATTCATAATTTAAAGGAGATAAAATAAAAATAAAAGTGTAAATGAATTTAAGAAATATTCTGTGTAATTATGTTAACTGTAATTAGATCTATAGGTTCTGAAATTTATCCACAGCTTGTCACGTGCTTTAGTTTGTCTAATAAATATTGTGTAATAAAAATAAGTAGCACCTGAATCAAGTTGACTGTATAAAATAAACTATAAATTTAAAAAAGAGAAATAGATGTTAATCTTCATGAAAATATTTCCGTTCTTGTGTTATAAAATAGCTTAAGTAATTGTGAGAATACTTGTGTGAATGATAGTTTAGACTTGTTCATGTACGGTTTTTTATTATTATGCATTAAATTTATATTAGGATTGTTTTTGTTTATTTAACTTAAAAACGTGTCGTAATTGTACAAAATTCAAGTTTGTAATTGTAATTGTACAAAATTCAATTACATAAAATGATTATAAAGTAAATAATATTACACTGTGACCCACTTTCCCGGCATCCCATTTAAATCTAAAAGTTTTATAAAATAAGAGCAAAAATTAGTTGATTTAACATATTTCTTTCTCATGTTTTCTCGGCAAATCGCTCGACGAAGCTATCAAACATAAAATTAGGTCTAGCAATACATTTCTACATATTCATTATACATATCTAATACGTATCGATGAATCTCCCCCATGAGCCGAAAACTACGACGATGCGCCATGTTGTTAACTGATTTACAAGATGATATCACTCTTCGTACAAGAGAGTCTCAACATACGACGCCAAAGAATCCTAATAACACGTGCAGTCAAGACACCATTCGTTTATCTCTCAATAAACGAACCTCAATATAGTGTTACGCCCCTACCGTAGCAACGAATTTTGATTACTTCAGTTGACGCACTGAACTTTCTACGCCTGTTTTCGCAGTTTGGTGTCGTTCATTGTTCTACATTACGACGATAGAATAAAGCTTGTTCCAATTGAAAAAAAAAACCCAACACCAACATCCAAGTCAACTATCTACATTATGGTAACAAGACAAGAGGAAAACTTCCTCAGAAAGGCGACGCTCAAGCATTTTTTTCCTTGAAGATTGAAAGATCAAAAAACTGTGATCAATGGGTTACATAGCAAAAAAATCCCCAAGGTGTAATCAAAATTCGTTGCTACGGTAGGGACGTAACACTATATCGAGGTTCGTTTATTGAGAGATAAACGAAGGGCGTCTTGGCTGCACGCGTTATTAGGATTCTTTGGCGTCGTATGTTGAGACTCTCTTGTACGAAGAGTGATATCATCTTAATCATGTTACGTCGAATGAAAATGGTAGACGGGACCGGGATTCNGGTCTTTGGGTTTCACAAGTTGAATGAGAATGATAGACGGACCCGAGAAGCGAACGGGATGGCGCAGTCGGTAAGCGCATGAGCGCGTAGAGCTCAAGGTCCCGGGTTCGAATCCCGGTCCCGTCTACCATTTTCATTCGACGTAACATGATTAATCTGTTACCTGGCGGTGAGGTTCACCGCAATCTAAGAGATTTCTATGATATCATCTTGTAAATCAGTTAACAACATGGCGCATCGTCGTAGTTTTCGGCTCATGGGGGAGATTCATCGATACGTATTAGGTATGTATAATGAATATGTAGAAATGTACTGCTACATAGGCCTTGGGAGTCGTCAAATGTTTGTCCTTTTCAAGTATTGTCACGGACACTAGCACATCGTAAGTTATTTTATTTTGTCTAAAGACTGACCAATGGCATTCGCCAGTAAATGAAAACTATTTTGGTCTAATGGAACTAGCTTACTGTCCTCCAAAAGAAACAGGAAAATCTGCACCGGAAAAAAGTTCCTGTGTTATAACAGAAATTTACCTGTGTTTCATACTTCATTCGTTCTATTATCGTATGAGTCCAATATTTTCTTTCTCCACCGGTAAGTCTATAGACATAAGCATTCGCTTTCCCACGAAAGGCTTTGTGAACCTAGCGGGTGCATGCATAATTCACTCGTTGAACTCGGTGAATGACTCCTATTGCAGAACATACAAGTTTTTCACGACGTCATGAAACTTTTTCGGACTATGTTTAATATCNATATATATATATATATATATATATATATATATATATATATATATATATATATTACTTTTATGTTAAATATATTTTCAATTTTATATATAAAGTCATTTATGTTATGCGATATTCACTTTACATGTTTTCATGTTTGTCTGCGATCGATAATATTTTTAGTAAAAAGTCACAGCATAGGTTCTAAAAGACCGCATCAGAGAATCATAGGTATGGCATTGCTAAAATAACATTCTCGCAAACATTCCATACCCGAACCATTATTCCTCACACACAAGAAGGTAAAAACCGCATAAAATTTGTGATCGATTGCTGCGTAAAAGAACGCAAAACATTTGTGATCGATGCAAATAATTAATTTAGTGTAAAAGTAACGCTCTACAAAATACTATTTACCAAAACGATACATTTAGTTTAACATTTGTTTGTGTCTTTCTTTGTACAAAACGAAATTTTCGACATAAGAAAAAACCTGCCTTCAGCGCCTCTTAGTGGTGACTCGGCAAACTACATCCACAATGGATGTAGAAGATGCTGCATAAAATTCAATAAAATCATTTCTATTCATCGCAGAGACGAGGTTTTTTGCAATCCACTCCTTACACACGTATACAAACGTCCATCCTGTTGAAAGTTCTACCCCTTTCAAAGTATTTTTCTGGTCAAGGAACTAATTTACAAATTCGGTGATTTATGAATTCGAAATCTGTCGTCGACTTTTGACAAAAACTGGATATCGGTGAGAAACTCAATTCGCTGTAATATAAAACCTATCGACGAGGGCTTAATGGCTAAACCATAAGTTTACCTTTCGTACTACGATTTGTTTTTGTTTGCAATCGATGACTTACGTCTTGAGATTGAGACGTCCTTCTTTCCATTTTTTTTTCAAAATAAAAAAAAGTAGCAGAAATATTTTCAGATAATTGATATTTTTTTGTTTTTAGTATCGTGAATGCAATGATATCCAAATGGGAAAATATGTACCAGCTAGGTAGCTGTAAGTTCTTTATTATAAAAACCGTTATGTGCAGGAATAATTTGATAGACCGAAGACATTAAATAGTTATGAGGTGGTAAGCCCCCAGAGAACAAAGCGAGTCTATCGGTGTTATCTTGACGATTGGCTCATTCATCAATGCATAGAGAAAATAGAATAATTTTTGAGGGTATGTCGCTTTTGTATACGAGTGGATCAGTGTCATAGAAATTTTCAGAATTCCTGTAGTCATGCGGTGAATTAGGGTAAACTGTTTTTTTTTAAATTTCTCAATATCTTTCAAACTATTTAATATATTTCTTTTTTGTGAACGTTTTTAATTAAAATATGTAAAAACTGATTAGTCAATTTTTCTACACGACACTTAAATGGGTAAAAAAGAGAAATTCTGTTTTGTTTCTGTCAACGGTTTCAGTTTGAATCTTCATTTTCCACTACTGCCAATTAACGCTCCTCAGTCACTCTTACTATTAAAGGTATTTACGTCTAGGACTGTATTTCTTCTTTTTTCAATATTGCTATATTCGTAATTTATGAATTCTAGAGAACCTACAGATTGATTTTTACTAGATGTGACCCCAGAAGCGAAATGACTATAAACAGTTACACACAACAATTACTATCCAGACTAAGCAACGGGGTATCTTCTCAATGATAATGCTGGGGAAATTTTTGAAAAGTGTGGAGTAGTTCTATCGTGTAAAATACGAAAATTGAAGACTCCCTACGTCACTCCCTAGGTCTGTAGAGAAGGCCATATTTTTCCAATAAACCTTCAAAGTGCGAAATTTGTGATTCGTCTTTGATATGTTTGTCACCTTTATAATAGGGATGTTGTTATCAATTCGCTAATTAAAATGGTACAAACTATAGTGTCTTCCAAACAATTTCCACCTTGATTTAGGGCAATACAATCACATTTGGCGTGACGCAACAATTGTTAACAAAAATGTTAGAATAAAAAATTAAATTATTTGAGATTAAACTAACACTAGTATTCTGATTGTCTTGTTTTCAGATTGTTTCGAGGTTAATTCTATGCGAGAATATTATTATAGACAATCACTCTGTTTTTCAGTTTATCACTTTATTAGTATTCACTAACATCTGACCAACGTTTAGCATCTTTTTCAGGGTCACTATAATTTAAAATATAAAAGTCTGGGCTACATTTGGATCTACAGAGTTATCATGTACATGGTATTTAAAAATTTATACATTGAAATCACATAGTTCTACACTATTAAGCAACGTACCAAGGTCATCAATAAAAACAAAGTACTATTTATCATACTTATTAGAGAATCAATGTTCTACATTATTACTCCTTTATTTTTACATACCTGATAATTATTCGTTGAAGATTACTTTACAACTCCATTTTGTCAAGAACATACACATAGACATCATCTTAATAAAACTTAATCAGTGAAACAGCAGGTTCATCTTGTCAGAACCACTCTCCATGAAGATAGGATTACAAATAACATCTTTCATGTTCAAATGCATCAACTCATAAGATTTAATTGTGCCAACATTAAATATTGAAATAGGTACCAACAGTATCTTAAAAATTCTTAATACTAATGACATATTATTAATACAATAAATTACGAAGTCAATATACATTCATTACATGAAATATACTATCATAAGCATTGGTAAAAATGTAAATACTTTTTTAACGAAATGTTGAATTGATACAAAATTTTTCCACATGTATCTTAGCTTTTTCGATAAGTAATATCAATTGAAATGTAAAAAAAATTGAAAAAATCTATATGTCATAGCAAGAAGTTTTTTTGCAGTTATTATAAGCCCCCAGAACTTTTTATGGTGAATTCAGTATACATATGGTCAGGAAGTTTATATACATATCTACAATTTTTCACTCTTACTGTCCGTTATCTGCAATAGAATATGTAATCATTTTAATTTTTCTACTTAATACGGTGAAGAAATAACATTATAACATTGTTTTTAGGTTAACTGGTAAATTAATAGGAACACAGAAAAAAGCGGATTACTTATAATTTAGTGGATGTTTCTGTTTGTGGGTATTATCTGATCTTTAAAGGACAGTAAATTGATAGTTCGTGGATACGTTGAAAGCAGTTTGCAGTTTCTGAAGGATGTCTTCCAGGGACAGCTCCTCTACTTTATCACAAGTGGCCTTGTGTTGCATGGTTCCCGTTAGACGTGTTGTTCCAATTGGAACTGTCTTATTGCTCCGCTCCGCGGTTGGAACGAATTAGAAATTGCCGAAGTTGCAACAAAACGCAGACTAAACAGTTCCATTTGGAACCGTCTCGTCGCTTCGTAGCAACGGTGCTAACAGTTCCGCTTGGAACCGTCACGCAGTCGCGGTTTCAAATGTAACTGTTAAGCATATTGACATGAAAATGAAGTTAAAGATAGGCCAAACTGTGACATCTTACGCAATAAACAAAATAAATTATAGTCAGACTTCGGTTTAAGGAGAAAAACACACAGTCGTTTAATGTTTCATTATTAAAATACAAATAGAGACACGCGCTGTAACAATACGTTTCAGTTGAACCGAGTACAACTGTTGCAACGACTCCGCGACTGGAACTGTAGCAAATCTCTAGTTCTCAATTTGATATGTCACCATGTGAAGGAAAAGCGTTTGCCCCCAAGAAAAGTTTTCGGTGAAACCATCGTACTAGGTGATGAAGCGAAATGATAAGGATGAAAGGCGATACAGAAAATTCACTGTGTTCTTTTCCATTGATGGCAATGAGAACATTACCAATGACGTGTCCATTCATCATTCATTCAGTTTAGGATGTTATGATGGTGGGATTCAAAACTTAACAGTACACGGTAATTTTGTTTGTTTGTGGGGCTATAGGGCTCGTCAACGTCAATGTCATTAGAGCCCTTAGTACACGGTAAACGCTTAACAAATAAATACATGGTAGGGGGAGGGAGAGTTTAACACAGCATACCCTCACACAGTGTACAATAAAATCAGTCTTAAAGTAGAAAGTATATCGTGTTAAATGGGCAATGAGCACCATTACGAATAGTAGGCGAAACAGAAACGTCCAAACTCGCTACCAAATGAAACAATTAATCGTTCAGAAGTAAAGGAAGTCTCTAAAGATTATTCACGCGAAATTTTAATGTGGAATGAAATTAAGAAATTATTGGAGTGTTTTGTACGTTGGAGAAATGTAAAAATGGAAATGTGATGATCGTTTGTGGCTGTGATTGAAAAGGATGACAAACAAATTTCTCATCGTTGATATTTTTGTGGATGAATTCCATGCAGACTATAGTAACGGAAATGAGGATTTCGGACAACTCTCCTCAATAATTAGTCGAGAAGAAGTTGATTACTACACGTGAAATGAGCATACAATGGGTACTGGCATTTACAATTGGTTCATTTACATGAACAATTTCACACTAGCAATTCACTGCGATGAAAAGCAAGTGAATTTATCTCCGCTGCAGCGCATAGAACAGGTCGGTCACGCAGCCACAGGCGCGCGGTCGTGGAGGATGTGAGTTAGCACGACCCAGCGTGCTCTCATCGATTGCAGCAGCAGCAGCAGCGACTGAGAGACAAGGGTGAGTTAAGGGTGGAGAGGGGAGGGGAGGGACAGCGGCGGGCGCACGGCTGCAGCAGCAACGACGCTGAAGAGGCAAGAGCTCACTCAGTGAGACCAATTCAATGTCAAGACAACGACCAAATACCAAAACACGCAAACTGTAAGCTTTCAGAGTTAGTTTCACACCCAATTCCCTTTCTAGAACGCGTATGTCTGGGGGTTTCCTGACACACACAGGTGACACAAGGATTCAATGAAGGCGAATGGAAATAGAAGGAACTCGAGATAGCCTAACGCAGGTCTTCGTCCATCGCGACAAATTCCATTTCCACCTCCATGGGTTTGAACCACTGTCTCAAGAGGTGCTCGACAAGCGCGCGAACCGTTCATTGCTTTCATGATTTGACTTCAAGTATGGATGCAGTTGTGTCAATATCGAACTATCGAAACCTTTCATTCTCGACATATTTCAATTATCGTTCTACAACACCTAGTAGATAAACGGAATTGATCATAGTTGAGTGTATGGCAGAAGTTGACTCCAGTAGTTACAAATATGGGTGTTTACGCCTCATGGCACTTGATAGTTTGCATTCGATGCACGGATATTTCAGATAATTTAGGTATTAACCGGAGGAAAAGAATGTTTATTTCCATGGAACAAATATTTTTAAGAGGGTGAACATTTAGATCGTTTCGTATTCTGTAGATTCGTTTTAATTCAGCATTAATATGGATATGAAATGAGACAGAAATTTAATAACGAGAATCAATTTTAACATAACAGAAAACTAATACATGAAATAATGTAATAAAATAAAGATAAGGAAGTATTGATGAGTGGCGAACATTAAACTTGCTTGCTCCATTCATACAAATTGTTGTCTCGGAATTTGACGTCATAGAGACGTGAAAGTAGTCTCATTATATACAATGCATGACGATTCATTTGTTTGATAATCGCACCATCAGACAGTCGAAGTAGTAGCGCGCACCATTAGTTCCGCAAAGTAGCAGCACCGAATCTAAAAATAGAATGGGCATTGACTCGTTAACACAGCTTTCTCTTGTTTTAATTCGTTACCCAATATGTTTAAATGATTTCTAGAAGGGATAATCCTTCAGAATAGAAGGGAAATATAATCGGCCACTTTCCATTTTGGTCGCACAGATGACATTGATGAGTAGATACACGTCTCACTTGACGAATTGCTATATATCTTCGAAAGAAATTCAGATATAACCACGTGGAAGAAATATCAGAAATAATTTTCGAAAGAAATATCGGAAACCGTATTCTATTACATTCTTTGACCACACGATTGATTAGATTATGTTGGAAACTTTAGCGCTAATGACATGTGGTTCTTAAAACCTAATTCCAAATTATTATTGCATAGACGGCGATAGCAGTTTCTTGACATATATACTCAATGGAACTAAACATATGTTAATGAAAAGGAGGTTTTATTTGTTTTCTAACAAATGTAATTCGTAAAACAGTGAATTTTTAAAAGTAAAAGACGTTTTTACTAAGAAGTGAATTCGATGACACAAATTTATGAATGAAGCAAAACCCAAAATTCAGATTATATACTACTGAATCTTGAAACGTTTTCCTGGTAATGCATAATATTAATGAACACAAGAAATTTATCCATTTGACACGAGATACATTAACACGAAGCTCCTACTACGAGTTAATGTCTATGGGTTGAAAAAAATGTATAGTTGCTGCGTATCTCTGGAGAATCCGCCGCTCACTCACGCCATTTCAACACTACGATCCTTTTACCACTCCCATTGGAGCCTTTCGGCAAACATCTCTCACCCCACGGGCTCTACCACATGCCCTCACGTAGAGAAGAGAGAGAGAGAAGCGGAGAAGACGAGTATAAGCAGAAGATTGGTGCAAAAAATGGTAGATAAGACTGAAACGAGGTATTCCTATTATGGGAGGAAGAGCGCAAAAGACATACGATCTCATATAATATAGATGACATACTGTCAATCCTCAAATGCACAGGACAAGAGGCCAAATGTAAAATGTCTCAATCATTTATACTGTAGTATTACATCATGATAAAATAATTTGATGGGCAACCTATGAAAATCCTGCATAAGAATTAGTCTAATTAAATTGTCATTTCAAATTCCAAGATTTCTCAGCTGTGTGTGTATGTAATTTTTTTGCAATCAAAGTCGGATAATGATCCTGATATATTTTAAGCTTTTTTTAAGTTGATTGCAACTGATTTGTTATTGAAAGATATAAATAGTTAAAGACTTTGTCTCAAAAAAACATCTTTAGAAAATAACTAGGGTACATGGTTAGATAAGAACTGATGGCATTGGTAGTTATAAAATCAATATAAATAAATCAATCACTATACAAATTCGATATTGAACAAACAAGCATCTAACATTATCTCACTCTTTCCAAGTTGTCCAAATCTTCCAACGTGTGTTAGAAAAGAAATAATGAAAACATTTGACAGATTTAATCTTACTCCGTCAAACAATATAAGCCTTACTAAAGCAATTAATCTCTCTCTATACAAGCGGCACTGTCCTCTTCTTCTTCTTCGTCTCTCCCTTTTGCCTTTCAGCGTCGGGTTAGTCATTTCAGATATCCCTTCTTATCTGCAGCCTTGCGCTGAACCTCCTGCACCGTTGCTCCTCTCTTTCTACATATCTCTTCAATGCTCTGATCCCACGTTCCATGAGGTCTGCCCACTGCTCTTTTCCCCTCTGGCCTTGCATTCCATATTGCCTTGGTTTTTCTGTGACTTTCCATTCTTATCACGTGACCAAACCATTTTAAACTATTTTCTTCCATCGTGTGTACTAATGGAGTTTGCTTAAGCTCTTCTCTTATTTGTGTGTTTCTTATACAGTCTCTCTTGGTTTTGCCCGCTATTTTCCGAAGAAATTTCATTTCTGCTGCAGTTAGTCTGCTTTCCATTTTCTTATTCATAGGTAAGCTTTCTGTAGCATAAGTTAATGATTTCTTATAGACTGTGTTAAATATTTGTAGTTTTGGTTTGTTTCCTATTCCCATGTTCAGTACGTTATTGTATACTTGATAGTAAATTTTATTGGCCTTTTCAATTCTATTATTTATTTCGGCATCTTGCCTGCCATCCTCTGAGATCACTATACCTAGATATTCATATGTCGCTACTTGTTCTAATATCCTTCCCGCCCAGGAAACATTGATTTCTTTTCTGTCCCTACCTATGTGCATAACTTTACTTTTGTTGGTGTTAATCTTCATTCCTCTATCCTGTAATGCACTTCCCCATT
The DNA here is from genome assembly GCA_002313205.1 of Laupala kohalensis. Classification (NCBI taxonomy): domain Eukaryota; kingdom Metazoa; phylum Arthropoda; class Insecta; order Orthoptera; family Trigonidiidae; genus Laupala; species Laupala kohalensis. The sequence goes on along the minus strand of NNCF01126856.1, from coordinate 76,168 downwards.
CCTGTATTGCTACCTTCATCTCCTCTTCATTACCAGCGATTAAAACTATATCATCTGCATATACCAAGGACTGTATCCAAACCGGTTGCATCCTCCAATTTCCTACTTTATATTTCTTAGTTCTCCTTTTTGTTTGTTTTATGATTTGGTCCATGAAAATTATAAATAGTAGTGGGCTTAAAGAATCTCCCTGTTTAATTCCCTTTTCCATTCTAAATTGGCCACTCTTCTGTCCATCTAATCTAACCTGTCCGTATACATCTTTATACATACATTTTATAACTCTAATGAGTTTCTTTGGCACTGGCATCTTCTCTAAAGCTTTCCATAGTTCCTTTTTTGGAACCATGTCAAAGGCTGATTTGAGGTCTATGTATGCAATATACATATCCTTTCCTCGACTTAGAGCTTTATCTATGAGCGTTCTGATTATGTGGATATGGTCTTGGGTCTGTCTAAAAGGTCGGAATGCGGCTTGTTCTTCCTCAAATTCCTGTTCAACAAATCTTCTTAGTTTGTTTTCAATTATTCTGGAGAAGACTTTGCTCACACAGGAAGCCAGAGATATGGCTCTGTAGTTTTCACATCTCAATGTGCTACCTTTCTTATGGATGGGTATAATTATATTATTTTCCCACTCTTTTGGTATTTCTTCTTTTTCCCATATATTTTTGAAAATAGCTACAAGCCAATCTGTAGCCTTATCACCACCATATTTAAGCATCTCTGGTGCGATGCCGTCAGGGCCTGCTGCTTTTCCTATGTTCAGTTTTAGTAGAGCTTCTTCAACATCCCTAAAGACTATTCCTTCCTCGTCCGCCGCGCTGGGTCCATGCCTCTCACACATTTCCCCCTCCTCCACAAAAGCCTCCACAGAACCTTCCACAGAGCTTTCCACTTCTGGGCGTCTTCGTTCGTGTCTCTCACACACTTCCTCCGACACTCTTTCTGTCTCCCCTCCGAAAAGATCTGCGTAATACTTCCTCCAAACTTCTAATATTCTCGCGGGATGTGATTCCATCTCACCATCACTGTTTATTACATTTCTCACTGGCTTTTTATATTTTCTTCTCAGTCCATTAATGGTTCGCCAGTACAGACTCTTGTTTGCTCTATAATTCTTTTCGACTTCGTTTCCAAATTCTTCCCAGGTCTGCTGTTTCGACTGTTTGACCGCTATTTTTGCATTGTTTCTAGCTTCCCTGTATTGTTCCCAATCCTCATGTCTTTTGGTCTGTAGATATTTAAGATAAGCCTTCTTTTTGATTTTAACCAGTTCTTTAACCCTTTCATTCCACCATTTAGTTCTTTTGAATCTCGTATTTACTGTTTTTGAACCGCATACCTCCGTTGCCGTTTCAATTATAGCTGTTTTGAAGGTACACCATTTTCTTTCCAGGTCCCACTCTTCTACGTTGCCATACTTAAGTAACTTGATACGTAGTTTTTCTTGATATACCTTTCTTTTCTCTGTTCCCCGTAGTTCCTCGACCTTTATTTTTGAGTACTTTTTAGTTTTTACACATTTCTGGATCTTGATGTTAACTTTCATTACAACTAACTTGTGTTCAGTGCTAAGCTCCGCACTCCTATAGACTCTAATGTCTTGTACTGCATATCTAAATGCTCTGGTGTATGTGAAGTAATCTATCAAACTTTTGTATTCTACATGATTTTTTACTGTTTTGAATGTAAATTTATGTATTGATTTGTGAGGAAACCAAGTGTTGCCTATCAATAGCTGGTTATCCACACACATCTCTATCATGCGTGTTCCATTCTCGTTTCTAATTCTTTCTGCTCCATGCTCTCCCATACTTCCTTTCCCCACTCTTCTATCGTTGCCTATCCTAGCATTCCAATCCCCCATGATGATAATGTGGTTGTTATTCTCTCTACTAATGTTTATGGTTCTCTGTAATTGCATATAGAATGCTTCTTTTTCTAGTATTTCCTTGTCATCAGGTGGAGCATATATATTAATTAAAGTCACTCTTTCTTCAAGTTGTATATCCAGTTTTATAATTCTCGAGTTTACGGGTTCCCAAGAAAGCACTCTAGCATTTACATCTGGGTCAAGTATTATTCCTACTCCCTCTTTCGCTCTTGTTTTCTCTCCAACTCCTGAGAATCTCAGTACATATCCCTTATCTAATTTTACTTCCCCATTTCCTTTCTTTTTTGTTTCGCTGATACCCAATATCTTCAATTTGTATTTTTCCATCTCTTCCACTATTTCTACTTCCTTGTCTGTTAAAGATGTTATGTTCCATATACCTATTCTCGTACCATTTCGAATGCGCGGTTGTCTTTCAGTTGTCGATTGATTTCCGAGGCTAAATATTTGGCTCTGAATCTAATGTAACCCATGAGTGGGTGATTAACCCTACGTCATGGTGTCGGATGGGCTACGGCCCTCAACGTTTCCCGGCTAAACGCGGTTTTCTGTCGGGGTATCCTTCCCTTAGCCTTTGGGAATCCCTCCCCCTCCTACAAGGCAGCAGGTGGTAAGGAAGCGGGATTTGTTGGGGAAGATAGGTCGTTGTGAAACACACTTCGTCTGGTACCTCAGCTGAGAGCTGTCCGGCTTGGGTGGCCCTGCTGGTAGTTACACTACCGCCGGCATAGCTCTGAGCTTCGCTGGTACGCGCAAACCCTCGCCACCCGCACGGACAGTGCTTCGTTAAGGTGGTGTTCCCTGGGAGGGGGCACTGTCCTCACTGACTGAAACTAATTCATTCATAAACGCAGAGACTAAATTACTGAAACTAGAAAAATACAATTTAGACAGTAGGTTCTCTTTGTGACACAACCACGAACTAAAAATAGTTTTTCGAAATTAAAACGGTGAATGAGAGTAAAATGTGAGTTTTGAATAGTTCCTATTTGGCGTGTTTTTCTAAATGACTAAAACTTAACAGTTTCTGTGCGCTTTGATTTAAGAAGGAAAATTAACGTTTTGGCGGGATGTTGAATTTGTATGGCAAAAGATCACTAAAAAAGGGTTTTAAAAGGAATTATATTTTTAATTAAATTTTAATTTTTCGAGTATTCGCTATTTTTACTATAGCTTATGAAGTAATTCAGTTTTCATCTCAGGTTTTCATATAATTCTCATGTGTTGATAATTCTTATACGTAGAAATAGGTTTTTGGTTAATTCCATACTTCATTTCCAGAAGGTGTTAAGGTGTAGACAGGTTTCCGTAAGTTTGTTGTTAACGCTAACGTCATGGTACAGTACATTAGTTTCGCAATATTTCACGAATTAGAGAATATTTTCTTGTTTGTTTGTATGGATCGTTGAATCAAATACTGAGAAACAACGTTTTCTGGAAGGTTAAATATATTAATTTTAAAATAGGAAAAAACATTTGGTTTAATGTTCTGGATGCGTGAGTCATTAATCAAAGCAGTGAGAAAAATATTAAAGATAGGGACTTGAAACTTCGATGGGATGTTTCGTAAAACAGGCTCACTGTGAAAGGAAGTTTTGAAATTATTTTTTGAATTTTTGCTAAATATCACAAACTAATTAAGATATGACCATGGTTTTCAAAGGTTCGATGTATTTAGAAACCTTAAAGTACTGTAGATACCTCAAATAGGAGATAACTCCATTATATGCTACTATTCTATTTCGTAGAATAAAGTCACGTAATACCCCCTAATGTACACATGACTAAGTAAAAAATATATAATTATAAATAATTTCTTCAAACAATATTGAATATATAAGAATATTCAATATACCTGTATTCGACATATTAAAAACCAGCAATCTTTTAAGGTAGATTAGTTGTTCTTTTTTAATCATAACATTTCGTTTACAGATTCTAGACTTCATAAGCAGTCTTTTCAATAATTTAAACACTTTTACATAGATACATGGCATTCTTTAGAAAGAAAGGTTGAATATTTTTAATGAAATTGAATACTTAATAATAACGTGCACTCACACGTCAAGTTTTATATTAAATGACTTAGGACTATACTATATTGTGAGTATTTGCATTGCGACAAGAACTTGGAGCCAGATTAGTAACCTAGCTATTGAGTAAATAAACATTGTTTGATTTTCAAAAGTATGCGACTTCCCCTTAAGGTATCTTACAGGTTCAACAGGTGGAACCCGACACCACATATTCTTCTTCTGTGAACTGCAATTATTACGTAGCGGAATAATGTGTGCTTCGTAACCAGTAGGTCGTGCATGATCTGTCAGCTTCTCTATAATTTTCAGACAACTGCAAATACTTCTTCAGTGATAATTATTTGTACTGGCTATTTTCGAATAAATCGAATTTTGGTATAACAGACGTTAATTAATTTACAGCAAAGATTCCAAGTGAACATTTCACTCTCAAGTAAATTGATAGTAAGTATTTAATGAAAAACAAAATTATGCATTGTATGAATCTCATCTTATATAAGCCCCTTCGTGTAACTCATTCACTCACTCATCTAGTAATCATAAGTGTTGGGTACATTGTACTAGTCGTACAAGCATGAAACTTGGTTCATCTTGTAGCTGGAGAATGACAATGAATGTAAAAATTCCTTATTTTTGACAATATCATTTTATAAGTACATTTTTCGGTAATTTAATATTACGTAAATCACACGAAGACATTAGGTTGTGGATGTGCCATGCAAACTTGTCAAAGCCGCCTCGAATGTTTTGTTTACTAAAGTATTGTACGTCTAATGGCAACGAACAGCAGAAGAATCGTATTGGGATGTTAATCAAAGGATAGTGTGCAAGTTATTTAAGGTTTTATAGACGTGTTAAAAGTATTGTGTACTATATATGTGTTTAGCTGTCTCGTGTCTTTACGCAAAAATTAGTGATAAAAATTTTATCTTTGAAAATACATTTGAAATGGCTTCAATGACTAGATCCCAAACGTAATCGTTGTCAAGTTACATTCGTCAAATTACAATTTACTTATTAATGTGTCGTATGCGTTTTTGAGAATGATTAGCTCAGGTACGTATTTGTATTATTATTTAAATAGCAAATATGTTTATTGTAGTTGTCAAAGTGTATTTTTAAATACGTGAGATTCTTAGAAATGTATCATTTTCCCAGACATGTTTGATCTAATTCGCTTTGAATTAATTTGTGGTGTTGAGATTAAATTTCGTTTAATAATCTTAAAAAGTGCAATAACTAAGTTCATAGTAAAATAAAGTGTGTTTTTATTATATTAATATGTTCTTGTTGACCCAAAATTAGTACGCAACGGGTAATGGTAATTTGTATAGATTCCTTGATTCAATACAAAAGTTTGTTTACGTTCGTAAAGAATGGAGTTTTAAGTTACAAAAAATAATTTTTATCATTTAAAAAAATATTAGCTTAATTTTATATTTCAAAAACAATGTTTCATGATCAATATGAAACGTATTTTCTATTTTTTCTAATAAGTTTAACAATTTCGGAATCTCCAACAATACGTCCTACAACGGACCGTATTTACATTTCATTTTTAATATGAATCGATTCATTGATTCTTTTCCAAAGTTTGTTTTACGGTGATTTAATATTACTTTAATCACACGAAAATATTAGCTTGCGGATGTGCCATGCAAACTTGTCAAAGCCGTCTTGAATGTTTTGTTTGTTTACAAAAGGATTGTACGTCTAATGACGCCGAACGGCAGAAGAATAGTTTTACGACTAGTTCATTAACGTAATCGTAGTCAAGTTTCATTCGTCGAAATAACTTTTTTTTATTAATGTGTCGCATGCGTTTGTGTGAATTACTTGCTCAGGTACGTATATTTATTTATTTTACAATATTTACAATGCCAAAGTGAGGATTTGAATTCGTTGTAGCATTGATATTGAGATTCGTTTAACTATTTTGAAAAGTGCAAAAATTATGTTTCTGTATGCAAAAACTTATAAATTCTATCGAGTTTTTATTTTATCAATGAAACATGTAATCAACAAGCGGTGGTAATTTGTATAGATTCCCTGATTCAATTCTAAAGTTTGTTTACGTTCGTACAGAACGAATTTTTAGGCAAGAGACAATCTTTACCACGTGAAAGAATGTATGGTTACTTTTATATTTCACAACAATGTTTAATGTTTAACATGTAACGTATATATTGATTTATCTAAGAAATTGTGCGGGATCTCTTACAATACGTAGGAAAACGGACCGTATTTACATTTCTTTTTTAATATGAATCGGTTCATTGATTCTTTGCAAGAGATTGTTTACATTCTTAAAAAATAAAGTACAAGCATGAAACGTGGTTTATACTGTAGATGGAGAATGACAATGAATGTTTAAATTCCTAAAATTTGACAGCATTAATTTTAAAGTACATTTTAAGGTGATTGAATATTACGTTCATCATACAAATTATTGCTTGTGAATGTGCCATGCAAACTTGTCAAAGCCACCTCGAATGTTTTGTTTACAAAAGTATTGTACGTCTCATGGCGCCGAACTGCAGAAGAATCGAATTGGGATGTTAATCAAAGGATAGTGCAAGATATTTAAGGTTTTATAGACGTGTTAAAAGTATTGAGAACTATATACGTTTAATTGTTTTGAGTCTTTGTGCAAAAATTAAGTGACATCAATCGTATCTTTGAAAACTAATTTGAAATGGCATCAATGACTAGTTCCCAAACGTAATCGTAATCAAGTTCCATTCGTCGTTATAACATTTATTCATTAATGTGTCGTATGCGTTTTTGTGAATGTTTGGCTAAGGTACGTATTTGTATTTTATTTACTTAGCAAATATGCCTATATTATGCGTCGTCGAAATGTGTTTTTAAATACGTGAGATTCTTAGAAATGTATCATTTTTCTAGATATGAATGATATAATTCGCTTTGAATTATTTAACAAAAGAGAATTAAGCAAAAGGCATCGAATGAGTTCAATTTGAATTAATATCATTTTTATCAGAAAGACAAAATCTTCGATTTCCAACATTGGTGTTCACTAGTTTGTGTTGGAATAACTATACAAATTGGTGTCAGGGTGAAGTAGAGACTAAACTTAACTCGTGTGGAAAGAATTTTCACAAAAACAAATCTGTATGCAGTTATCCCACTTCTTATTAGCATGAATATCTTCGTATAAAATACGAATTTTGGAGTGTAGTAAATTGAGCCAGAAAGAAATAAGCAGTAAAAACTGAATGAGATAATTTTTAATAGCAACTTTTAAGCCATTTATAAAATTTTGGAGTAAAGTACATTTACCATTAAAGTATTATGCAAGAGGAGTCGAATGTGGTCAATTAGACATGAAAACGTTTAATGGGAAAGATACAATCAAGGATTTCCAACATAGATGTTCACTATTTTATGTCGGAATAACTAGATAATTGGGGTCAGGCTAAAGTAGAGTCTAAAATTAACCCCTGGGAAAGGAATTTTCTAAAAAACATATATGAAAGGAGTTATGCCCTTCGATGCACATTAACCCTAATTTTAAAAAAAGTAAATATCTTCGGTTGTTTTAGATATTTTACAGTGGAGAAAATTAAGCAAAATGGAATGAAACAAGAGGAAACCAGAAAGAGCAATTTTAAAGAGAAACGAAAATTGGGAAGTACAGGATCAAGAATTTCCAAGGGTGTTCACAATTTTGTTACACATAAACATGAAATTTGGTGTCAAGACTAAAATAGAGTTTGAAATTAACCTCTGTAAAAAGAAAATTTTGAGCAATTTTAAAAATTTGAGAAAAACGCATATATGGGATGATTATTCCATTGCCGGTTTACCCAAGAATCATATTACCCCGAAACCGGTTTACCGCTCACTCGGATTACTTCTAAGTCGGAGTACCCCAGGGACGAACTATCCCCGAGACGGACTACTTCAGAGACGCGCTACTTCAGAGACGGACTATCTCAGAGTCGCATGACCGACAAAGTCGCATGACCGACAAAGACGGATTACCGCCATGTCGAATTACCGCAATGTCGGATTACCGCAATGTCGGATTACCGCAGAGGCAGACGGCCGCAGAGGCGGATTATCGCAGAGTCTGAATCCAGGAAATGCATGTGCTTATTTCATAAACACAACTTCCCAACTGCATTATTCGGTTAGTTAATTTTGGCTGAATTATTTTTATAGAGATTGACAGATATTAAGGAATACAGCAGAGTTTGATTCTTTTACAATTTCTGTGTGATATACTTAATTTTAATTAAGTATATTGCATTTTAACTTGGAATGACTTATTTTGAAAAACTGCTGTTGTGTAATTTTTAAGGCTCTTTAAGATATAAAATTGTAGTTTGTGTTTCAGCGCTTCTCTTGAAAAATAAATTTTATCTTTCATCTGCCTTATATTTGTATCATTATAAGTTAGTTGTTTTACTCCTTGTAACTTCAGTATGTAGGAAACCCATTTGTTTACTCCTAGAGTACAATACAATGAGCATTACCAGTCAAAGCATAATATATCAATATTCAATCAAATTTGTTGTGTGCTTATCGAAAATTTGTATCGATTTATTCTTTCATTTCGTACGTGTGTTTAATTTTTATTATTATTTAATTACTAATTAATAGAGAATGAATGTAGGACATGGCTTGAAATATCATAATAATATTTTCTTAAAGATCATTGGTTTCCAGTCTAGCGAAATGAAGGTGCGTGCGATACATACAAGAAAGTGCAAAGTGTGTTTGATAAATTGATAATAAATTATTTAATGTTAGGAAGTGCAGTGGCGATACACAAGTTGTAAGAATAATTTATTTTAATATATACATTGGTAACGTACGTATGCATCAACCAAAAATTTGGAAAAATATTATTTAGAATATTTACGACAAACAGATCTGCGGAGTTCATATTCATAATTGAAAACAATTCATTATAGTAAATACATACAATAAAACAGTCATTTTGCTGTAAAGTTATATTCCCATTATAGGGTGCCGGAAAGACCTAATTTCTGCTTTTAGATAAAGTGTCACCGGATGCACTACGCGTTCGATGGACTTCGCGGTGAATCATGTAAATTTAGCAATAAGGTTTTTTCCTCTGGATGCCTTAGACGGGCGCAGCCCGATATTTGGGGGTCTGGGGGTATTACCCCCAGCGAGCAAGGCGAGTATTATCTCATAATTTGTTACGTGTGTAACAAATGTTTGCTAATTGATATTGCATCTATGCATGCACTCTTTTATTGCATTGGTCTATCATTCCACCATCTTTTTTAAAATAATTTAGTCATGTCTTTTTAAAGTATATTTTAAAATTAATAAAATATGTTTATTATAAATATTATTAATTAAAGTAATGTGATAATACGATAATGCCTGTTCCTAACTTCATATGGATTCCTCTTCGTTTCATGGTCGACAATAATAACAATAATCACAACAGACCAGATATTATTCTAATAGACAAACTCAAGAAAATCACATACATCATAGATATTGCAGTAAGCAACACCCACAACCTACAAACCACTTGCAAATAGAAAACTCAAAAATATGAACACTTGGAAACAGAAATTCTTTGCTTATGGATAATAATGGATTACATATTAATACCGGAAAAAACAACTTTATTTTAAACAGAGACATATTTACTTAAGAACACAATTCAAATAAAATAAAATAAAATGTAACGTTTCAATCCCTCATGCGGATCATCATCAGGCAAAACTGGTACTCTGAGTATTAAGTAAACATGCAGACGGAAAATATGACTATATCTGGATTATATATTTTCACTGTTTCTCTTAAATGATTTTCGTGGGATTTTGCTGTGGACCTACAGCATATTTGAAACACACATTCTCAAAACACATGGTTTAATATTTGGTAATCGAATGTCACATATTTCTAATTTCTTTCGATGTTACGTTGTGGAATGAATCTGGAAGGTGAGGTACTCCATCTCAAGCAAATCCTCGTCTTGGGGACAGGGTTCGCTGCACTCATGGTATCAATTGGCTCTCGTTTGCTCTGCCGGCCGCTTCCCGCGCGCTGATTTCCTCAATCAGCTATCGTTCGACTGGCGACAGCACTTCGCCATTCTGGCATTCACTTAGTCTTCTTTAACCTCTTTCCCTTTTTGTTAGCCCCCTCCCTCCCTCTTCGTTTCTGAACATCGTTTTGTCTACAGCAGTTTTGCAATATCACATGCTTCACCCGATTGAAGTTACTTTCGCACGCCTCAGTATATGTTTCGCAGTAGGCACAAAAGCGAAACGGGGTGGTGAGAAGAGAAAAGATTGTGACCTAACGCTACGTACGATTAAAGTCTTAAGTTATTTGCAACTTCCATCATTGGGTCTTATCAAAGCTGCTAGTCGTTTAGCGACACAGGAAACAAAAATTTACGTAAATAAATTACATAGGAATTACATACAATTACATAGAAAGTTCCTTCTCTGTACAATCCATATAAGAACTTGAATGGTTAGTTGAAGATTTAAAAAAAAATTAAAGAACCAAGATCAACCTATAAAGGGTGATTACATATTACTATTATGACTAAACAAATTTTTTTAAAATATTTTAACTCCCGTCACTAGTCACGTCTTCGATTTCATCTTTGGACGGTATTTATGCAGCGTTCATGTTTGTATCAATAGCCATTGTATTCCATTTCTTACTTTAACACGGCATGCTTCTACTCGAGTTCAAAAAACAATGAGAGTCATCCTACGTAAACTTGTCACATAACTCACGTATTATTTTACAAAAAATGACACTAAAATACTGATTTTATTTAAGCCGATAAATAAATCATTTGGTGTTGTGTGTTGGTGTAACTTGGGGTTGCCATCCGTCCGGATTTCCTTGGATTTGTCTTAGTTTTAAGGGCGTCCGGGTGAGGTTTTCTACTCCATCCGGGTTTTTTAGGTAAACCATGTGACAAAGATTATTCGACACGATCATTTGAAATTCTCACATGCATAAGCGACGAGTATTGTTACATAAGTTACAACTACTCCATAAATTTCAAGATCATTTTGTAACTAGAAGAATCTTGTGTTCTTTTGAGTCTTAACTCTTCTGTTCTTATTTGTGGTTATTTTTCTGCGAAAAAAATTCATGAATTGTACTTAGTAGTGATTTATTTTTCTTTCCAAGACAGATAAGTAAATATTGAATTTTATTTAAAAGAAAATATTTCTTACTATGAAAGTACCCTTTATTCTACAACTATTAACGTCCATTGTGTAACCTAATTAAACAAATAGTTCAAAATTTACGACCGTTTTTGGATAAATAATATTTTTATTTTTGTTCAAAACTCACTATGTTTCGACGTGGATTTACACCGTCGTCAAGTGATCAAGTAATAAATTATAACAATAAACATAACAATAGGAGAAATGAACATGATATAAAGAGAAATATAAACACAAAATATATTTACAAAAACGCAGAAACAAAAACATGTTAAAATATAGTATTGTATAAACCAGATAGTTTTTCAGTGTCTGTGCGAAGATTCAAACTCCCGTTTGTATCTTTTATAAATATTATATTTTATTATTACTTTAGTCTGAGAATATGAAATTGATTTCAACATTTAAAAATAATAGGAATAATTTGATAACGAAAGGGAAAGATATGAAAAACCACATGAATACAAACAATGTAGTACACAAAATAAAATGTAAAGAATGTAATTATTACAAACGTTGTATTTCAGAAATGATATTTATTAAAAATGTCGACAAACATTACGGTCAATTGGAGAAAGTTGATATTCCACTTCAATAAGTAAGTTTATTCTATTATGTATTTACTAAATGTAATGTATTAGCAATATTAACTTTGATAAATGTGTTATAATACTTCATAGCAAAGATAAAAAATTGTGTCTTTACATAATGAAAAAATGGTGGTTTTTACCATGAAAAATTATGAAAAAATAGATACCTGTCTCTTAAGTTCACTGAGTTTTCATTATTTACCATATTTATATAAATTCTTAAACTCATATATATGTAAGTAACGTGCTTAGTTTTTTAGAAAAAAATGTTACCTATTTATTCCTATCAAACCTAACTAGTTATTAGTGTTTGTTTGGAATTTGATTTAGACTAATACAAATGAAAATTAGTTAAAAACAAACATTTTAGACAGATTATCACGTTTATTTGTCAAAAAGTGCAGTTACCTGGTTGTTATTATTAGAAGTCATACAAATATGCTTATTTACAAACTGAACAATACTTACAAAAATTAACATCATTATTTAAATGACCGTATTTTTGCCAATTATGAATTAGGATCAGGCGGAGTGATTGTAAACAAGTTTTGTATGTTCTCTTTCACGTTTCAGTATCAATGTCTTAATTCGTAATAAATATTATTTTAAGCACACTTATATAACGGTTCACTCTTCCCAAGTGTGAAATTTCCCCACTTATTCGTCTCTTTTCAATTTCACCCGCGTTTTTACAACTACCCCTGAAACGAGGTAAAAGTAAACAACGAACTCTCCTAACGTAAAGTATGGAATGAGTGACAGTATGAGTATATTTCATTGTACAATAGTTCAACTTATTGTTGTCTGATGTATGTAATAGAATCACTTGTGCTTATTATTAAAGACAACCAAAATTTATATACTAATACTTTGTAACTATTTCAAAGATGTAGGGAATGAACTAAGGAATCAAATGTCGAGGTAACACGTACAGACTGTGTTCATCTTATCTAACCTCTGGAATGGGAAATGATATTGTACTTCTTACCTAGAAGCACAGCATCCTAAATACCTTAATGAAAGTATTTAAATAACTAGCACACTTCCCGTTCTCGCAAGTTTTTCTAGTGATAAACTGGTAACGAATATTAATTGCGTTACCAAAACATTCTTTCCTTGACACGGGAAATAATCCACAAAACCATCAGCAACATTTACACTACTGTAAGTTTCCTCATTTAGATTAAATATATTCTCTTATTGTCGTACTTCTCATTTACTTTTAACGTACACGTACAAAATTGTATCACAATGTTTTACAAAACACATTTCTAATTGCATTACAGATACTCTGCAAGCGGCATGAATTTATTGTTTAAATGACATCCACATTGTTGACATCTAACTCTAGTATTAGAAATACTTCTTCTTCGTTGCACATTTTTTAAATTGTATTTCCTGAAAAATAAGCTTGAGTGAAACAAAATTAGCACGAAGTCAGATGGTGCAAGTCCTGTGGAACTAGAGAAAATTCTTCGCGTTTCAAATCGAGAAAAAAGGTAGCTAGGGTCATTTCTTCAAGAAAAAGCTACGAACTTCGCAAAAAGTTGAAGAAACCGAACTCTCGGACTGATTGCAAAACTTTAAAAAAGGAAGAAGAGGTTTTTAAGAAAGTTACTGGTGATACTGATTGAATTAATGTGCTTCTAGGGGCTAATAAAACTGGGTCGGTGAAATTAAAACCTTTGGTGATAGAAAGAGCTCAGAATTTTCGATGTTCCAAAGGACTTCAGAGTTTCCTTGTGGACTATGTGACCAACAAAAGGTCTTGGTTGAAATCAGAATTTTTTTTCTAAATGGTTAACTAACCTCTACCACCCAATACAACATCAAAACTACAACCATTGGACCAGGGAATAATTAAATACTTCAAAGTGCTTTATCGGAAAGAAGTTGTACGACAGTTCCTTCTTAATGCTCAAAACAAAAAACCAACAAAAATTAACGTACTGGATGGAATGTGGATGGCTCTCAAGGACTGGAACAATGTGACTAAAAAATCTCATCGTCAAGAAAAGTGGATTTGAAGGTATAAACGAAGAAGAAGAAATTGAAGAGGTTAGACCTAGCGACACCCCTTAGACCTATCAAACAAGCTTGAAAGCCCTGAACGTTGGAACGAAGTAATAGAAGTCCTTAATGTTGAAAATTTTACAATAGAGGAGTTAGTGAACTTTGATGACGATCTGATTGTCTGTTGTGATTTAAGTGAAGCAGAAATCACCGCATCAGTTGCAGATGAAGACATGCGGGATGGAGGTGCAGGGCAAGAGGCGAGGTTGAGGCGAACCCGAGGTGTCGCCCGATCCAAACCCGACCATCATGGCGCACGGTGTACCATCGACGTATTACGACGGCAATAAGTGATAACACAATAAAATCGATCTCCAATTTAGATGATGCATTGGACAAAGTTATTTTTACAGGTACACAAATAAAACTTTTTGAATTTTTTACCAATGGAAGTAGCCCTCTAACCTAGATAATGTAAAGTAAATTAATGTTATAAAATTTACCATACTCCAAGATAAATATTTTGTTACTGTGTCATTCAACGAGTAATTTAAAATAATTTTTATTTTACTACTTACTTATAAAGATGTACTTTTGTTTGCTTAGGTTAAACATGAAACTTTATTTTGCATTAACTTGTTGTGTAGCCTACAGCAATATATTTTGTACTTTTGAGTTTGTCTCACGTTTTGTAGTTCATACAGTTTACAAACGGGCATTCAACTCAAGAATTTTTTATTTAAATGTCATTGACCATGAAATATTGTGTTAATGCGCTAATTCAATAAAATATATAATTTTTTTTATTAACAGTGGCGCCGTTTTACAGTACAGCCTACAACTGTACAATTTATAAGTAAACATCTCATCTCTCAAACTCAAATTAACTTATTGAAAATACGTCATCTGAAATCGTGGTACAAATAAAACATTCATCAATGACAAACTTTATCAAAGTAATTTATCTTTAATTCAGTACTGCAATTTATTTTACAGCTATAGCGCTAGGGTAGAAAAGAAAGACAGAACAATTTATTTTACCGTGACGGAATTTTTTCACAGCAACCTCTATAAATTGAAGTTTGCCGACGACAACCCTCGCTAAATGGAATCCCAGTATTTCTAATTAAACAATAATTTGAAGTTTTACCGATCCCCCTTGAGATTCGATTTATCAAGATGCGACTGTATTAACAATTTGTGAAGCTAAGGATTTATTTTTTGGGTATCAGGAAGTTATAAAGCGAATATGGTTTTCAAAATTTCGCGATCAAATTATTATACAATTAATGTAATTTCTACAAACCTCATGATAAAGTTAAAGCACATTTGTGAAGTATGACCAAGAAGAACGTACACGCAAAGGAGTGCACGAGTACTTTAAAGCTGGTTATGGTGTTCGAAATCGATCTCAGAATTCAGGAGATAATGTATGGTCGACATAACTGATCTGCTGCCGTCGCCACTTGTGTCCCGACAGTGTAATGTGGTTTAAGCCCAAAATGGATTATACGAGGCTTCTCCCGCCTAGTTGCATTATCGCGTGATAGGGAAATGGAGGACACCACAAGGCCTTTCTCCTGTGCATTCGCTTCGTGTTAGGAAGTAACGAACAACGAATGGATGAACAGATGCTACTGGGTGTTTGCGAGACACGCTTGGTTCATAACATAACATTTTGCTGCCCTTCACGCCATGACAATTAAACAAACTTTTTATACAAATCCCATCGGTGACAAATATACATTCGTAGAAGATATAAAAAGTATATTATATAATATTCTTTTTATACACTTCATAAATTATACTGGCGTTTCATGGCAAGTATCCAGAGCGATATAACCGTGAAGATTCGTACTAACCAAATAAAGAAAGAAAAGAACACACACGACATTTTTAAGTAATGAACGTAAGTAGAAGATGGAACAAAAATGGGATACCTCATTTTTTAATTCCAAATAGATTCTCCGGTTCAAGGTGGATTGGAAGCCAATCTAAATTTTTTAAATTGTTTAAATGAATATGAGACAACTATTGGGTTTAGAAGCCTTTCTATATCACAAAGAAAGATTTCGTCAATATTGTCTTCCACGCACTTTTTTATCACCAACGAAGTTCTCGCCTGAAGCATGTTATATGTGAAAAGGACTCTAGTATTCGTGTTACAATTCCAAAACCACTTCTCAGTGGGATCATATGTTAACAATATCATATTATACAACACATTTTTAAGAAAAACTAAGCACTTTTGCAACGAAACTCGTGACATATGAAAAACGAAGTAACAGCGGAACTGTTCGTAGTCGCGGACGTTTACTATACTCGCAACGGGCAGACAGGACTCGCAACGGGCAGACAGGACTGACGAACAACATCTCGTTTCTTTCTCGCTATATAGGCGCAGTGGACGAATTAAAATTTGCTTACGGCCTCCATGAGTTTAGACGTAAGTCAAGTCCTCTTCTCCATCCGCATTCCCCAACTATGGAGCCACCATTCGATGGCGCGTGCTCTAATGACCTAGACGTTGGCGAGCCCTAAAGCCCCAATTTTAAAAAAATATCCGTGAGAACAGAGCTCATGGAGGGAAAAGGAAAGAGCTTGGAAAAGGGACAAAGAAGTGCTTCTTTCTGCCACGAATGCCATAGTTCAGGACGTATTACCGGATGCCAAAAACAAAAAACCTGCATATAGTCCTTGGCCGTTAGTTCAATGACATCGTTCAATAACAAAGCAACGCAATTGAAGGGATGCTGCTCACGCATTTGCATCCAGTGAAGTGGCAAACGCTTGTTGGGAAGCACTTGGAAATAACGCTAACGGAAGCTAACGGAACAGATACTTTAGGAAGAGAAAAACATTCCTCACTGAAAAGATTTAAGGGGACTGCAAAAACATAGGGATGTGACACATCACTCACATCGATAAAGCATACGCCACAAATATATTATGTTCTCACAATAATGTGTATTGTCTTTTCTTTTTTTACAGCGATTGCTCTTGCACGCATTGCGAGACTTATGTGCAAATTTTATACCTCAAATCACCATGATGAAGTAAAAATGTTTTTCGTGAATGTTGATGGTTTCGTAGAATTGATGCGTGATTTTCATTCGTATGTCATCCCTTCTTTTATACTGATGAAAATAAAGAGAAAGTGTAGTGTTTTAGAAACACTAAGTAGTAGATGAAATTTATCATCGAGCAATGTAGTCTACTTTCTTGAGTTTCCAAAGTGAATTACACCCTCTCATCCCTAACGAGTTACAAAACGTTTTAGTTAAGAACTACTTTGCACTCTTCAAATGGCCTCAGGGAAAAAATAGTTTTCGACCAATACAGATTTCCGAATTGGCAAATTGGTAACTTAATATATATTCTTAGCGGGTAGATAAGTGAATATGTAAGACCTTTATTTAAAATATACGACCTTTTTTGGTACATTAGTAATCTTTTCAATTTACTAAAAGAGGTCATATTTTTAAACATATTTAATACTAAAATGATAGAAGAAATTTATTTTTCTGCGTACTTAAAACACTTCTCATGAGACATAATTCATAGACCTTTTTTTTACCGATACTGATCACTATTCGATCATTAACATATAGTTTCATGGCTTTAATTATGAAATATAAGTATATAAAATCCCGTAGGAGGTATTTTTTAAATTACTGCTATATGAGATTGTAATTGATAATTTCTACAACTACTAAAATTTAATTCATTCTTGAACGTTTAATATGTCTTAAATCTTAAATACATTTTTTCTTATGAATACTCCAGTGAATATTTTTTGTCAAAATAATATTTTCATTAATAAAAAAAATTCTTCCGTGAAATTTATAAAAATTGTTATTACTTAAAATTTCCTTATCAGTGGTAATATCGTTCACAGAATCGTTTATTTGATAACCCAATATTTTATTTCATCTTTTTGACGCGATAAAATTTTTGCTAAAACAAACTAATATTCTAGTCACGAAACTAAGCATTTATTTTTAAAAGAATATTATGTAAGCAATATTAAGCAAAATGTAATACTTTAATGAAATAAATTCCCCACAAATTTTGTGAAAACCAATTGAAGTGAGAACAACTTGAAGTGAAGGGTTTAAAACACATATTCCTGTCCTGCAGGCGAGTGCAAATACGCTCTGAGGACAGATCTCGTTAATATTTAAATTAAATTGAATTGTCTTGCCATATGCGAGGAATCAAAACAAACAAGTGAGCAGTTGTAGTTCAGCTATCCTTTGATCCGAGACAACTCGAAACAGTTCGATATCCATTGCCATGCCCTCTAGCACGTGATGTTCAACTGGTGCGACACACTGCCTTCCCTCTTTTCGTTCGTTTTACTTATGTCACTTCGCGTCTGGTGTTGTGTGAGCTGCGATATTTTATTTGTTACACATCACAATTCTTTGAACTCTCTCATCTCTTGTGAGTAACACTTGTTATTGCAAAGTGGACGTAGATCGAATAGTAGAGAATGAATCACACACTTCGTGTAAATTAAAGAAATATTTTATAATAAGCACGCATTTCTTTGGTTGAATCTGTGAGTTGAATATAGAGGTGGAAGATTTTGTTGAGCTGTTCATTTGTTCCTGGTACATAAAAACGTTTAGTTGTTTCACTGAATATAGTGAGACATCTAAGATGTTTCACTTCAAAGACAGCGCGAGTGTCACGCCAGCCAATAGTAAATTATCCCGCTCTGGTGATCAGAACGCATGGCTGCGGGATGTGAACCCTACCCCCCACTCTTCATAAAGCTAACCTCTAGAAAGAAACAAGGGGAAAAGCTCACTTTGCTTTCAACTCGCTCACTGATACTCACGCAGTCAGTAAAATAGGAGATAAAGGAACTTTTTCTAGAAGAACAAGGGTGGAGAAGTTCTGGTTCTCGCTGTGTGGAGAGAACACCTTGTTGTAGCGTGAGCGATTTCCGGAGAGGCCCGAGCATCCTGATGAGAGGTCGGCGCCTCAATAACGAGACGAGGAGATACGAGAAGCCTAGAGTCGAGGATGTTAGTAAGAATAAGAATATCTAATTTGTATGGTAATCATTGGTCAATGTAAGGGTTAAGCAATTAAAGCAGGAAACTAATCGTCAATTAGTGGGTGTACGACAGTTTATTGATAATATGAGCGAAAGTATAGCTGTGTGTCAGGTAAAAGTGGGTAAGTTAGAAACGACAATAACGCAAAACAAAATTGACGCAGAAAAACGTTATGAACAGCTCGATCACAAGTTAGTAGAACATCAGCAAAAATTAATATCGAACGTGACTATAAAGGATAGTGGAATAAAAAAAGAAATAAAGCAGCTAGAACAACAATTCTAGAAGAAATTACTAACGAAATTAATTGAAAAAGAACTAGAATGGAATAATAAATTACATAGTATGCCTCAAAGTAACCCAAAATACGTAACCAGTGTTTGTAGTATACCAATCGATTTAAAATTTAATGGGGATAAAGAAGAAAATCCATTAGCATTTTTAAAAATGGTAGAAGACTTTTTCGAGATAAATGGAATTGCTAACCATTTAAAGACACGCTTAGTATATCAAATGATGGAGGGTAATGCTAAGACGTGGTTTGATTCTCTCGGAATTATTCCGATGAGTTATGATAGTTTTCGGGAAACCTTCATGGAAAGATATTGGAATTATGATATCCAATTAAATTATAAAATCTCCATTACAAAGCAGTATTATCAGCGTTCGATGGGTTCAATGAGGGAATATGCAGCAAAAAAGATTGCCATACTGAAATTATTTCGTCCCGTTATGGATGAACAAGAGATCATACATTTGTTAATAAGACATTTTTCTTATAATATACAAATGATGTTAAAGAGTGTTCCAGATTTAGATCTAGCTAAATTCCAGAATCTTTTAGGAAAATATGATTGTACGTTAGAAGCGAAACCTACTCCTGAAAGGAAAGAAGTAGAATTTAGAGCACTAACAGTTAGTGAAGGAGAAAGGGTCGGTATATACTATCAAAGCAGACCTATATGGTCAAACGCAGCTAGAAATAGACCGAACAGCAGGTGGAAGCATGACGCGAATAAGAAAGAAACCATTACATGCGCAGAAGTAACGGAAAACTACCAAGCCATGAGTCAGGGTCGCGCGAGTACTAGTGAGTTATCGAAAGAAGCAGGAAATAAGGAGGACACGAGGGAAACCAGTAGAATCCGTTCAGAGGGTACGATGAGGCGGACCAGAAAGTAGATGTACCCGTTTATACATTAAAGATCAGGATAGTTTGATCGAAGAGGAGGTGGTAAAAGTAACGAAACAAAGGAAATGCCGTAGTATTAATATCAGAATAGGAGATCGTTGCTATAATGCGTTAATTAATACAGGTAGTGAGGTGTGTGCAATATTTGAGAAATTATTTGAATATTTAGAGGGAGAAATGTAATTTCCTGTATTACCATTAAATAAAATACATATACGCAACGCGAATAGTAGCAGGTCAAAACCTATCAAGAAACACTTTCAATACGTTTTCTATTAACGGTATCTATGAGGAAGTATTCTTTGTCATACCAAATTTAATTTATCCAATAATATTCGGAATTGATTTTTTAGAACATCATAATTGTAGTATAAATTTAAAAGCGAATAAAATCTTGTTTAGGAAGGAAGAGAATAGTACATGTAGAAACATCAGAATATGTCGTAGAAATGAATTCGATAGAACTCGATAAATCAGAGGAGCAGACAGAAAGTAGAGTGAATGAAACTAATGCCATAAATGAGGAACATAAACAACGCATTAAACGTCTATTAATGGAGAATCGTCAAATATTCAATAAAAGTAAAAAATCTATTGACAAATGTCAATTAGAAATAAAAGTTGAAAGTAATAAGCCATTTCAAATAAAAAATATCCAATCCCTGTATCTTATCGTGCAGATGTTGCGAAATTAATAAAGGAAATGCTAGCAGATGGAATAAATGAAAAGAAAAATGCACAGTATATTAATCCAATCGTAATTGTTAAGAAAGGAAACGGAACATTGCGTTTGTGTTTGGATGCCACACGCATCAACACCCTTATGACTCCACTGAAAGATAAGCCTCTGAAAATAGATGAAATTTTGGCAAAATTCGGTCAGAGTACATATTATTCACGCATGGTTATAAAAAGTTCTTTTTGGCAAATGAATGTGGAACCTAATAGTAGGAAATATTTAAGATTCCAATTCGAGGGGATTACTTACTGCTTCACGAGAGTTCCATTTGGCATCTTAAATGCAACTGCTGCATTGGTACAATGCTTAAATATGGTAATTGGGGATCAGTTAGGAGACAACTGTATTATATATGTTGATGATATAGTGCTTAGGTCTAAAACTTTTGATGAACATTTAAAATTATTGAGTAAATTCTTTGAAATATTATTTTCTAATATCTATTTAAATCTATAAAAAATTCTAATATCTATTTAAATCTGAAGAAATCTCAGTTTTGTACAGATATGATAAAATTTGTAGGTTACGAAATAACTAGGGACGGAATTAAAATGTCTGACGATAAAATCAAAGAAATTGATAAAATAAGAGCTCCAGAAAACAAAAAAGAATTGCAGAAGTTCCTCGGTGTATGCAATTATTACGCTCGGTTTTGTCCAAGTTATGCATTTGTGATGGCTCCGTTATACGAATTACTACGTAAGAATGTACAATGGAAATGGTGTCAGCGTATGGAAAGAACCTTCCAAGGTATTAAGTTCATGTTCTTAAATAGCATTATGATAGCGCATCCAGATTTTAATTCAGAATTTATATTGCAAACAGACAGCAGTAGAAGCGGAATAGGACCTGTATTACTACAGAAAATACAGAATGAGGAAAAAGTAGTTTTCATTGTAAGTAGAACTCTCAAGGGCGCGGAAACGAGATATACGACGACAGTAATTGAAGCAAATGCAATTGTATGGGCAATATCAAAGTTCAAGCAATATTTAGCATATCGTCATTTCACTATCAGAACAGACCATAAAGCATTAATTTTTATGCAAAGATGTCATCACATGAATGATAGGCTTTATAGGTGGATTCTGTGGTTACAACAGTTTAGTTTTACGGTGGAATATTGCAAGGGTAGAGATAACCTGTTGCCTGACTATTTAAGTCGTAATCTTACTAACTCAAATAAAATAGATGTAAATGAACCTATTATTGCCGCAATTGATCTAAATGTATTTCCGAAACCTTTTGATAATTTGAATCAACTTGCAAACTTAAAAAATGGAGATGAACGATTAATGGAAATTAAAAATTTTTTGTATGGGAATATGAATCAGGAGAATCATATGTATGAAGAATTGAACAGAGATCCAGAAAAATAAAACAATTGTAAATAATGTATAAAGAATAGGTGTAAAATTTGTAAAATTTATGTATAATATAAGGAATTTATATAATGATGTAATACTAAAAATTTCATTTATTATTGATGTAACATTTAAGAATATATTGGTTCAACCCATAAACGTCAAAAAACACTTAAGAGTTAATAACAAATTGTCAATGAAATTTAATCAAGTAGTATTAAGTTAATATTGGCACAAAACCTAATAATATGTATGACGAAAAGGAATAATGATATTTGTTTATTTCAAGAAGAAATATTTTAGTTTTGCAAACATTAATGTATCAGTTTATGAAAATTTTGTAAAAGTGATTGGAAGAAATTGCAACAGTACTTAAGAAACTAAATGCGCGTGACAGTGAATTGCAAAAGTGCAAAAGACGCTCAAACAATATGTCGAGCATTAATTAGTATCAATCAGTCAAGTGAAAGCTAATTAAACTCTGGAGGAGGGGTATGAGAGATCTCAGATGTTTCACTTCAAAGACAGCGCGAGTGTCACGCCAGCCAATAGTAAATTATCCCGCTCTGGTGATCAGAACGCATGGCTGCGGGATGTGAACCCTACCCCCCACTCTTCATAAAGCTAACCTCTAGAAAGAAACAAGGGGAAAAGCTCACTTTGCTTTCAACTCGCTCACTGATACTCACGCAGTCAGTAAAATAGGAGATAAAGGAACTTTTTCTAGAAGAACAAGGGTGGAGAAGTTCTGGTTCTCGCTGTGTGGAGAGAACACCTTGTTGTAGCGTGAGCGATTTCCGGAGAGGCCCGAGCATCCTGATGAGAGGTCGGCGCCTCAATAACGAGACGAGGAGATACGAGAAGCCTAGAGTCGAGGATGTTAGTAAGAATAAGAATATCTAATTTGTATGGTAATCATTGGTCAATGTAAGGGTTGTGTTGCCAATATAGTATATGTGTTTTTATAATAAATTGTTTGTTGTTCCAAAAGACTTGATCCCTTTTTGATTTATTTAAACCTGTAAGTGTAAGAATAATCAATCGATGGGTTAGATCGTGGTACAATTCTGTCCTCAACTTGAATATTGGCGAAGCTGTGAACAACAAATGTTAATACACTATTGAAGCAGAGTCCTAGAGTTTCAAAACAACGAAAGAAAATGAAGTAACATTAAAACCTTAAGTATGAAGTAAACAAGAAATGCTTCTATACCAAGCGCCAATTTTGCTTTGTTTGCTGGAGCCGTTATAAGTTGAATACATTATCTTGACGACTTGTCGGAAGAACAAAAATTAGCTCAACTTTTCTCAGTATTTTTTATTAAGAAATTCAATTTTATTCAAGAAAAGCAAAAAATTGACACTTTCAATATTTACTTTAATGAATCAATTCGAACTTAATAAAGAAATAATTGAAAAACATA
>NNCF01126856.1:0-40409 GCA_002313205.1 Laupala kohalensis | reverse complement strand
TGAAAATTTGTTTTTTAATGAGCTGATGATTCTCATGACTTCACTGGCGTTAGTTTCGGAAGTGAACACAGAATTGGGTACGTGGGTGAATATAACTGGAGGACATTGATTTGGATATATTGTTTTCGTTATTTTACCAACTTCTGAGTAGTAAAAATTAAACAAATTTGCGATGTCCTGAGGATTTGATACGATTTTGCCATCGTTTAGTAAAGAAACATTTTCTTCGCGATTTTCAGAAGTTGACGTGTAATTGTTAACAATATTCCACATGGCTTTCATCCGGTTGTTCGATTTTAGTATATGCCTGTCGTTTTCCATAACTTTAGCTGCATAGACTACTTTTCGGAGAATAGTCTTATATTTACGAAAATAATTATGGAATTCGGGTGGTTGGTTATAGCGTTTTGAAAGATAATATAAACGGCGGTTGTTTTTTGAAGAAATTCTTATCCCTTGGGTGATCCATTTATTGTATTTCTTTGTGTTAATTAACTTGCGTTTTATGGGAAAGCTAGAGTTGTAATGTTTTAGGAATATTGAGATAAATACATTGAATTTGTCGTCGGTGTTTTGGCAATTGTAAACATCTTTCCATGTTTCTTCACGCAAATAATTTATAAATATGGATTTATTTATGTCATTAAACTCTCTTGTAAATTTGTAAAGGATTTTAAGCGGTTTTAGTTTATTATTAATAGTCAATACTTGAGCAAGGTGATCACTGTATCCGGCGATAAACACTTCAGAGAGATACGAGATACCATTGTTGACTATAATTTGATCTAGCAATGTTTGAGATGAGCCAGAGAGGCGATTGGGGTCGTTTATCGTAGTAATAAGGCTGAAGGAGTCGATAAGATTCTTAAATCGATTAACTGGTGAATGTGCAGAGTCGGATGTACTCAAGAAATCGATATTGAAATCACCACATATAACGATAGATTTAGTAGATTTATGTGCGATATGTTCTAAAACATTTTCGAAGTTCCGAAAAAATATGTCAAGATCTGATTGAGGAGGTCTATAAATACACAAAACAACAATACCGGTGTCGGTCAGTTCAACTGCAGAAATTTCGAACACACTATCTACGCAGAAGTTCTCGTAGCCTGTCAGTGGAGAAGATAAAATATCATTACGAACGTAGATACACGTACCTCCGTGGGGATTTTTGCCTTTAAAATTTTGCCGACAGTAAGAACTTGCTAAATAATAATTAGAAATAGCAGTATCGTTGATGTTGTTAGTTGAAAACCAATGCTCTGTGAGGCATAGCAAATCGAATCGACTTTTTTGTGTACCAGAATTTCAATGTCTGTCAATTTGTTTGAAAGGGATTGGACATTATGATGAAATATAATTACTTTATTTTCGCAAAAAGTTCGTGACTCACGAGAAATGGAATCGACGGTAGATTGTGGAGAGGAATTTGAAATTGGTACAGCTTCTATTTCCGGATCAAGCTCGCACACTGCACCTGAACCGATTGTCACCTTCGAGTAACACATCGTACTCCTGAGCGCAAGTTGTAACTGTGTATGGGGGCGGCAGGAGGAATAGATGAGGACGTGCAAGTTGAGGAAGCAGTAGGTGAAAGAACGGGAAAAAGAAAAGAAATGGGTGTCGAGATAGGAAGAGGAGATGGTGATGAGGTAGGAGCAGAAATAGGAGATGAGGTAGGAGGAGGAGATGAGGTAGGTGCAGGAGGAGGTGTAGGAGTGGGTACTGGGGCAGCTGGATGATGTGAGGTCAGATGTGAAGCTAGAAGGGAACCGAAGTGCTGTTTCCCGGACGGTCTCAGGTGTATACCGTGCTGGGTAAAGTCCTTGGCAGTAAGGTGTGGTTGCAAATCAAAAAATGTGATTTTTGTGTCTGCCAGGTGGTTTCAGGGTGATGTTTGCCAGGTGAATTTCGTGGTTTATTTGTGGAACGTTGAAGCGTGGAGGCAGGCTAGAGAGCACTATGTTCGTGTGCAAGGAGGCCATTTTTAGTTTTTGTAGTTCAGACGCGTTGAAATGACCACCCAAGTTAATATCGTTCTGCCCACCTATGATGATTACCGTGTCCCGCTCTGTGAGTTTTTTAGTGTAAGTGTCCAGTTCTCGAATAACTTCAGCCAAACGAGCGTTTGGCTTAAAGAAACCGGAGACTGAGAACTGGTTAGGAAGCAATCCACGCAATACGGAGGACATCTGGAGTTTTGTACGGGCTGATTGTGAACATTGACTTCTTTGAGAATGTCAATACTAAATTCAGAAACCCCAAGATTTAACACTAATACGCTTACTTTCGATTATTTTTATATTTCACTCCTAACCACCTACATAAAGGGAGTTTATTCCTTATAGGGTGTGATCGTATACTTATCTGGCAATAAGGATGTCACTTAACTTCAGCGGTGTCAAAAATGATTTATTCAATACCAATATCGGTCGTTTGTTATTATGTTTACAAGTTCGTCTTTTCCACCCCTACCCTAGGGATGCTAGGGGCATATTATCAACAATTTAGACTGATTGTTAATTTAAAAAGTAACTGGGACGTCCTTATCCATTCCAATGCCACCGAAAACTATGGTTTCGAAGCTAATATAGAATTTTCCCATAATTTTTATTTGCCATCCCCTTCACCTCTCTAGTGGTGAAACGGATGTCTTACCCCGTAGGGCTTGTTGTCATTTAAACAGTCATCTGTTTATGAAGTTTGATTGAAATTACTTCAGACACCCTAGAGTTATGGTGGGATACATACATAAAACATTTCAACCCCCATTTCACCCCCTTAGGGGATAACTTTCGTAAAATCATTTCTTACCGGTTATTTTTGATAATTTTTCGTCTCTTCCCAACCGTTATTTGTAGGGATGTCGTGCACCTCATATGGACTGAAGGGTACATAATGTCGTTGGAAATACTCCGAGCCATATCAGAATACACTATGGAACAATGGGCTCGACTCTAATATTGATCATATTAAGTTATTTCTACGTCTAGCCCTTCCCAATCCCAGCTCTGTGATCTCATGTTGAATTTAACGACATTGGTAGTTTAAAAATCTCTTCAATCCTAAAACTATGGATCCTATGTCGTTTTCATTTTATATTTTTCAAAATTTGATTCCATTTTATTAATCCAATAACATATTTGTAGTCCCCCTCCCCAAAGGGTTGCTTGTGGTGCCATTCGTTGGTGAGAGATGAATTTAGACTCGCACGATATCGGGAATTCATTATCATGGCAGTGACGCCGAAAATTGTGAACTCGTGTCTGATATCTGTAATATTCAATAATTTTTTTATCGCACTCACTTCCCTAGGGATGCTGGGTTTCTCATGGACCGACTGTGGGTTTTGACGTCTTCGAGAATGTCACTACAAATTTCAACGACCCCGGAAACTATGACCTAAACACTAATGTCGCTCACTTTCGATTATTTTGACATTTCACTCATTCTCACTTCACAAAGGGTGTCTATTCTTTATAGGGGTTCCAAAAACAATTAACACAACTCAAAATCTGTCGTTTTTTATTGTTTTCACCTGCCTCTCATTGCCACCACTACCCCACGTGTGTTAGAGATATGTTATCTCTAATGTGGACTGATTGAGAACATGTGAAGCGTCGAAAACGGCCTAATCCAACTCGACGTTACCGAAAACTACGGAATCAATTATAATATCAGATTTTCCGATTATTTTTGTACGTCAACACCTTTTCACCAAGGGGTGCTAGGGATGTCTTACCCCACAGGGCTTCTTATCCGATAGTCAGTCATCTATGTTTATGTTTGGTTGAAATTACTTCAGGCACTCTAGAGTCGTGGTAAGATACATACATTAAAAAATTCAACCCCCATTTTACCCCGTTAAGAGTGATTTTTCAAAAAACATCTTTTCTTAGCGAATATCTACACCCAAAAGGAACCTATCTGTCAAAACGTTTAAGTTTCTAGGCATTGTAGTTCCCGAGATTTCGGGAATAGTCAGTGGTATATGAATATATACACTCACAAATGTACATAGATGTGGGATAAAAGGGTAGTCGACGGCACAATAATTTAATTAAAGACACTAGTATACTAAACAAAAATGTGATGAAGAACAATAACACAAGTTACAGCACACGTCTTTCTCCATCAGCGTCTCCCATACAACTAACAGATCACAACTTGCATGCAACGTAATTCTCCCTCTGCCCAACCATCATTCTTCATCCCCTTGATCAGTTCATTTTTAACATCGACAAATCATTTTTAGCCCATGGTTTCAGGAACTCAGCGCAGGTAGTGCTAACACTTGATCCTTCATGTATTCCTCGGGGAACGGCATAGGTATTGATGGTCTTTACTCTGGTGATATGATAAGGGCCCAGAAACGTCCTCTTCATTTTACCTTGTCCAAGTTGAGTTCTCTTGATGGCCACAAGATCTTCTACTTTGTATTGATGTGCAAGTTGTCGACGTCGATTAAAACTCCTACGTTTTCTTGCACTTTCAAAATCTGATCCCTGGCGCCCCTCGAAACTCATTCCGCCTGTTCTCAAACTCATGAATTACTTCTTCATCAATTAACTCCACAATCTTCTCTTGTTTCTGTCAGCAGCTCAAAAGGTGTTCGACCAATGCTTCGGTGGTATGTTGAGTTAACTGCTCACTGCACAGCATCGACATTCTTGTACAATTTTGTTGGGTCTTCAATGGACAGCTTTGCCAGAATAGAGGATCCTACTGAGTTTATGCGCTCTACCTGTCCATTGGCACGAGGTAACCAAGCTGTGATTAACAAGTGACATATGTTCTCAGTGTCACTGTATTCCTTGAACTCCTTCGAAATAAATGCTGTGCTTTGGTCTGGCTCTTTTTGTACAGGGTTCCCAAGAATGTTCTTTTGCAATAACTTCTCTTGTTCTCTTTCGGACATAGCCATACAAATTTTGTGAAGCTGTCGACCACTGACGAAATATGCTTGTGTCCCTTGTTCATTGGTTCTAATGGTACAATGTGGTCCAAATGGTAAGTATGAAGAGGTGTTATTTCTTTAAAAAGGTGCTGAAACAAAACTTTTTTTCCTGACTTCCTGTTGACCAATATAAGCTTAAGGCTTTTGGAAACAACTCGTCCAATCATTCTTTTGGCTTTACGGATATAAAACTCCTTTTCTATTTCTTCTTCTGTGCGTTGAGCTGCAAAATGTCCTGTTTCATGAACTCTTTTGATCACCTCTCTTTGCATACAGCGTGGCACAACGAGAGTTTCTAGTCCCTCACATAACTTTCGAAGAATACAATTTTTAAGCACATAATCCTTGTAAGGTTTATCACACAGGAGTTTCCTAACCGCACTGATACCTTCATCTGCCTGTTGTGCTCGTTTAATCCTCGCTGCCAGACCATCTGCAACACCATACAGAACTTGATTGTGACGACTCACGGCGTCAACATGGGGAATCTTTATTCCAGCGCGATACGCAAAACTGTACTCGAACTCCTCCATTTACATCGCCCACCTTGCCACCTCCTGTGTCAGATTCTTTGTCGAAGGTCTTCACTCTCATGGTCTGGGTTGTAAATGCTAAGCACAGGCTCCACCGACAGTTGGTATCTCAGGCTATCAAACGCAACCTTTGACCTTCATCAAATCTGGGTTTTTTTCGAATCTTTATGTAGATCACTAAGTTGCGTGGCAATTCCTGCGTAGTTTGTATAAACTTTCTGAAGTAACCAGTCAAACCCAAAAAACTATGAAAATCTGCTAATGACTGTGGTTCTGGGCAGTGACGAACAGCTACTACTTTACCTGGCGAAGGTGACACTTTTCCATCTTCAACAATGTGGCCCAGAAATTCTGTTTTCTTCAGAATTGACACTTCTTAATTTCCAGTCCATATTGTTGAGCAACATCCAACACACATTTCAAATGTTCCACGGCCTCTATTTCATCACATGCAGGAATCACTAAATCGTCCATATATGCAAACACTATGTTTTCTCTGATGAGCTCCCAGAAAATGCAATTTATGAACCTCTGGAAAACAGCAAGTGAAATACAAAACCCAAATGTGACTTTCCGAAACTGAAATTGACCAGTATGAGACACGAAAGCTGTAAATTTCTTGCTCTGTGTTTGTACATTTACATGGAAAAATCCATTCTTCAAGTCCAGCGTACTAAACAGGCGAGCATTGCATAATTTGTTCAAAACATCATCAATTATTGGAAATGAATATCGATCCCTCACAACATTCTTACTCAATCGCCGGTAGTCAATACACACTCTGTGTTTCATCTTTCTTTTGTGTTACTACCACCAAACTCGCATATTCAGAAGCATTTGGCTCTACGATATCGTCCTCTAACTATTCTTGTCCTTTAAATTTTTTTTTCAAGCTGGTGCCAAACGTCTTTGCCTGCTAAACACTGGTCCCTCGTTCTTCAAGGTAATGCACATTTTCATGTTGGTAGTTTTCTCATTGGTCGGCTTAATAAACACTTAATTAACACATAAAATTCCTTGAAAATCACATCAAGATTTTGATTAGTGTTTTATTCTTCTTAATTCTAGGGTCCAGTTCTTGTTCAGAACGTGGTTTTCCTGACGTCTTTTTTCACCAACATCGTATTCTCACGTACTTTCTTTTATGGCGAATCCTTCGAATTTTCTCGTCTTTCCGGTTACCCCAGTTCTTCGTCTTTATTTCCGGAACTAACAACCGTCGTCTTGAGATTCTACTGATTGGCGTCTTCTGTTACTGAAATTTGAGTCACCACGTGCTTCGTTGTCAGTTATTTACCTACGACTACTATTTTCCGCTGCCTTTGTTCATTATAATCCCGGACGAGCCCCCAAATTGTGAGAAAATAAGGGTAGTCTATTACACAATAATTTAATAAAAGACATTGGTAAACTAAACAAAGACATAATGAAGAACATTAACACAAGTTACAGCACACGTCTTTCTCCATCAACGTCTCTCATACAACTAACAGATCACAACTTGCATACAACTCAATCCCTAAGGTCTCCCTCTACCCAACCGTCACTCTTCATCCCCTCCATCAGTTCAGTCACAGCACATTCTCATGCTGAATGACCAAGAAACGTCCCTCTGAATCCTATACAGAAATATCCCTCTCTTCCCCCAGCACCCGATAAAGGTTAGAGTAAACCTCGAAGATAAAACCCTAATTCTAAGGTGTAAGATATCGTGCTATGGGCTGCAGGTAAGACAGTTACAAACGATGCCCTCTGGATACCAGGCGACCTCCAGTTGTAATTAGCACTACTGTGGCAAACGGGGCACTGATGCAACGATTACAGAATCCCTAGCTACTCGTGGGACTCATATGAAACGAAAAAACAAAAAAACGCAAATTTCTAATACCCATATCGCCTGTCCTGGGGTTTTACAGAAGGCGCATCCTGATGAAATAGCTCAATCACGGGATGAAAACACACAAGAGCACTCGTCTCTTAGAAATAGTGATCTTTGTAACCAGACAGAGGCAATTCAACATGGACAAGGAATCACAGAAACACCTGCAAACGATACTACAAGGAGGACCCGAATAAATAACCCTGGAGTACAGAGAAAATGAAAGAAATCCTTTGGTGCTATTTTTTTCAGAAAAGAAGTGGGGTGACCAATCAAGAAAGTGTTATTGAGCTCTAGAGATCTCGAAACCCTCAAAGCAGACAAAGAATAACACCCATACTGTTGGTGAATCAAAGAAGATATGTCATGAAAAATAATAAAGTGACTGTAGTTGAAATAGAAGAAATCAAGAGAAGTATAGCTGTAGCAACCGAAAACAGGACTGATAAGAATGCTAATCAAGAGACAATGCAGGAACATCAATTGACAATCCATTCAGAAAGTCCACCAGCCAAACCAATAGAAAATGAAGAAAAAACAAATGAAATAGAAGAGAACAATTATTGTACATAGTTAAGCAAATCCCAATGGAGGATTGCCATATTATAAGAAGGTAGAACAAGCAGTTAGAGAACCAAATCAAGCAATGCATAATATAATGCAGAAAGCTAAACCAGGCAACATACCAGAATTAAATGAAAGAATGTATGCAACTGCTAAAGTGGTCAGAGATAGATTAATACAATATAAACCCAGAAATCAAAAGATAAATCATAAAAAGTTGGTAACGCAAGCGTGGAAACATGGATTACAACAGAAAGTTATGAGGATACGGAAAGAATTGTCCCTCCTCTCAGAAAATCAAGAGAAACAGAAGAAAAATAACTCAAATTAAGCGAAAATATATAAATCTGGAAACTGATGAAGAAACACTAATAGAACAACTAAAGCAAAAGATCACCGCTACAACTACAAGAATCCACAGACAAGAAAATCAGTTTATTCAAAACAATTATTTCAAGAAAATCAAGGAAAGTTCTACAATAAACTAATTGAAAATAAGACCAGCGAAATTGAAGAATAACCCACAAATGATAAAATGAGAGAATACAGGAAGGGAATCGGGGAGAAAGAGGATACGTATAATAAATATGCTAAATGGATTGAGAAACAGACGGAGAAAATAGAAAGGGAAATTCCAGAAACTATGGAGTTGCCGCCAATTACTGAACAAGAAATAAGAAATAGCACCGGTAAACTGACAAACTGGAATACGCCAGACATTGACAAAATCAGTAACTACTGGTTGAAATATTAACCATCCGCACATCACTATTTGGCCAAGTTTTACAGCGAAATAATGGAAAATCCTAAAACTTGTCCAACATGGCTAGCTGATGGTTTTGACTTACTTGATTTTAAAAGTAAAAAATACAAAAGATACAAAGAACTATAGACCAATAACTTGCCTATCTACCATATACAAGAACTTAACATCTATAATGGCAAGTAGAATTG
Organism: Laupala kohalensis; assembly: GCA_002313205.1. NCBI lineage: Eukaryota > Metazoa > Arthropoda > Insecta > Orthoptera > Trigonidiidae > Laupala > Laupala kohalensis. The sequence goes on along the minus strand of NNCF01126856.1, from coordinate 31,519 downwards.
ACACACACATAGTGAAGTACCAAGTAATGTCCAAAGAACAAAAAGGTTGTGTGAAGGGTTCAATGGGTTTCAGAAGACTGTAAATAAAAAAACTTAAACATTGCATGGATGGGTTACCAAAAACCATACTACAGTATACCACACTCATGGATTCCCAAATTACTTAAAATGATAAAAGCAAATGAAAAATTAATATCATTCTGTGAAAATAATATGGAGCAATGAAATACAACATTACTACAAGGACCTAATATAATAGCGAAAAATGTTGAAATTCGTAATGACACCTTCCAAGGAGTTGCACTATCACCATTACTCTTCTGTATAGCCCTCATTCCTCTTACAAGAGAACTAAAAACAAGTAAATGAGGAAACAAGTAAACTCGATAAAACAGAAATTAAAATAAACCACCTATGGTACATGGATGATTTAAAATTATTTGCAAAATCCTAGAAAGAGATGGAAACAGAAATTAAAAAATGAAGGTAATGAGTGAGGACATTGGTATAAAGTTCGGAATGGATAAATGTTCAACAGTAAGTTTAAAAAGGGAAAATTGTATAATTCCTCAGAAACAGATATCAACACTTCTACAAACATTTAACTATTAGAACAAGGATTCACATACAAATATTTGGCAATAGAAAAAATTGATGGTATTGATCATAATCAAATGAAAAACACGCTGAAAACAATATATTAGAAGAACTAGACAAATATGACAAACAAATTTGAATACAAAAAACAAAGTTACAGCAATAAATTCTTATGCAGTACCAGTTCTACAATACAGCTTCGGAGTAATCAATTGGCGACTACAAGAATTGAGGCAAATTGATAGAAAAACTAGAAAATTGGAAACTCTACATGGACATCATCACACAAGGACTGATACTGATAGACTACGTGCCAAGAAAAAAAGGAGGACGAGGTTTAATAGATAGAAACAACATAAAAAATAGCAATTGAAAACCTACACAATTATATCTACCAAAGAACCAATGACCCTTATCTCAGACTCTTAAAGAAGTGTGACCAACAAAGAAATAATATAAATTAAATTAAGAAAATACATTAAAATATAGAAAATCCATAGAAACAGAAGAACAAGCAGTTGAAGAGATCTTAATGGAAGACAACCAATCAAATTTCAGGGTGAAAATCAAAAACAATTTTTGACAAGTGGAGAAGTAAACCTATCCATGGACAGATAATATGCAAGATGGAAGACAAAATGGTAGAGAAAACTCATTGAGCTGGTTGACAGCAGGTCATCTCAAGAGAGAAATGGAGAGAGCCTTCTGGTAGCAGCACAGGTCCAGATCCTCAAAACAAGATTTTATAGGAAACACATTTCGAAAGAAAATATTGATAGTAAATGTCGACTGTGCCAACAGTATGTAAAAACAATAGACCATATAGTTTATGGCTGTCCAGTACTGGCTAAAAATGAATACATACATCGCCATGAATACATGAAATGAATACATACACCGTTTGAAAAATTGTACACTTCAGAATCTGTAAAGAATACAAGATTGATATAACCGACAAGTGGTATGAACATAATCCACAACTAGTTCCGACGAAAGAAGACATAAATATTATTTGGAACCATCAAGAAGTAACTGATAAATCAGTAGCTGCTAACAAACCTGATATTATAGTGCGAAACAATAGAGACAAAATTTGTCGATTAATAGATATTGCAGTACCCGAAGATATGAGCATTTCACAAAAAAACTGAAATAATATTAAAATTTGCAGACTTAAACATAGAAATTCAGAGAATGTGGAAAATAAAAAAAAATCGTACCAGTAGTAATAGGGGCATCAGGAACTATCAATAAAACAATAGAGCAATTTATACAGAAAATACTAGGAAATATAAATCTAAATAATTTTTTTAAAAAAGCACTGTTGGGAACTGCCCATATCCTAAAAAAAGTATTGTAGCTGCTAAATGCAAGAAAAAAGTAAGTTACATAGCTCAGCCTAAAGTTAGCTGTGATAGCTCACGCGTTGGCTGTCTAGCGGACAAACAGTACCATTAGCTGCCACAGTTTATGTTGTAGCTGCCCCAAAACAGTTTTCGTCTGAACGAGACCAATTTTCTATCACTGCGGAAGCTAACGCTGTTTTGTCTGGGAGGAAGAAAGTTACATCAACATCTACAGCTTATAAGTTTCGCACGCAACAACTCAGCCCCGCTCAAAAATCCGACATAGTTACAGGAAGTGTTGTTTTTTTTCGCCGCTGATCTCGTTCGTAGTTGCAGCCAAATGACATTCCGCTGCGCTACCTTCTATACATTCGGTTCGTTGACTCATGACTGAGGCGGCGAAGCCTCAGCAATTGTTTTCGGAGTCAAATCGACCATAGCTCTCGCAACTATGAATAGTTGTTTACTCGAACAAAGTGATTCATTACGACTAAATGACGCCATCTCGACTTTGGGTAGCCCGAAATTTGAAGTCTAGACGACGAATATTTATAGTGTCTTCTTCACGTCGACAAACCGTACACTGATGATATTTTGAATTTCTGAAGGTTAATGTTGGCGAATACCTAGTTATTATTTTAAATAGTGTTATTTTGAACTGTATTAATCTAATAAGAGTAAAATTCAAGTATATTCAAAACAAAGAAATATTTGGATACATAAAAACTGTTTTCTTGGTATTTTAAGATATATTTTTCAAGATTTTAGAGATGATTACTATTTTACATATTTACTATTCATGGTACCAACTATGGTGTCAACTCTTAGACAACGTTACACATGATACTAAAACATTATACTGAAGTAGCTCAATTTTCGCGTTCGCGTCTTCAGAGAGAAGGAACCACGGATCGAATACTGGCGCTGTCGTATACCTGAATACGGACGTCGAAATAAAAGGATGTTTGCTGTACGTCTGTGATGAAACAAGGTAAGACCATGGAGTTGTAATAAAATTTAATATCGTTAAGAAAGTCGAGAAGAAAGCATGCAGATAGTCGACATCGACTCACGTCGAATCAATATTACATGCTTACTGGTTGACATCATCTACTATAGGTTCCCTTTTCTTATCTTGTAGATTAGCTACTTAAGCTGTGAGAGCTAATGCTGTACGCTGTGATACAGAAGGTCGAAAATTCACGTCATAGCAGACGGATGTTAGCTGTGCGAGCTCATGTATTGTCTGTCCGGCTGGCAGTCAATACATCAGCTACCCCAGCTCAGGTATTTTTTACAATGTGCATTATGCGGTTAATTCCCGGTTGGAAAAAAGATACCAGTAGTAGCTGAGATAAAAATACATAATAATGATAATCTTAGGACCAATTTCGTGCTCTTCAATGAAGAAATAATGGTGATCATTGCAAAAGCTGATGGTACATATACACCCCTTAACCTAGGTAATACTAATCAGCAATGTGAACCAATGAGTACAAAATATGGAAAGAAGAAATAGGAAGAAATGGCACTACATGGAAAGTTTCCAAAGTTGTTGAAAGCTGTTGATGTAGATAGGACTGCGTTCCTGCACTAGATCAAGTATGGACACCTTTACCCTGAAACAGAAGGGTTTATGACGGCCATTCAAGATAGAGTGATGACAAGAAATTATGAGAAACATATCCTCAAACTCGATGTTTCTGATTCATGTAGGAAGTGCGGAAGGCCTGGTTAATCCATCGAACACGTAATGGCTGTTTGCTCATCTCTCTATCAGAAAATGCTTACTTAAGCAGGCATAACCAAGTAGTCAAGCTAATCCATCAACAACTTGCAATGGATTACGAATTATTAAAATTGGATGTAACACTACCACATTATAAATACCAACCGCCAGCAGTACTTGAAGATCAGAAGCACGTACTCTATTGGGATAGACCTGTGCTGACAGACAAGACGGTAGATTATAATCACCCAGATATCCTTCATATTGATTAGGAAAATAAGACAGCCACCATAATCGATATTGTTGTTCCGCTGACTCGCAACATTACTTAAACTGAGTCAGAAAAAGTTAGGAAATACGAGGACCTAGCAATTGAGATCAAGATATATGGAAGTTAGGCAAGGTTGAAATTATCCCCTTAGTGATATCTGTCGAAGGTATTTTATCGAAGAGGTTTCAGAATAATTTGGAAAAGCTAGGACTTGAGAAGAATATTATGAAGGTTGCACAAAGATTTGTCCTCCTGCAGATATGTCACATAGTCCAAAAATTTTTGAATTAATATCATACAGGCCAGGATGAATTTCCTTTCTGTATCGATAAAACCCAATCCCAATACCATCTATGAGGTTGGTGAATGTTTCCAGTTTCTACTGAGAAAGATTTAAATGTTATTGGTAGTATTGTTTTCCTTTATTATTCTCTTCCTTCAGCATTCTATGAGTTTAGAAATGCTTGTGGAATGATTGGACCAGGTGTCTGAGACAATGAGATTCACTCACCTCCCAGATGAGCTTGAAGTCTCTCTGTTCGACGCGTAACAGTTCACAAGTGGTGCGTGTAACAACAGTGCTCTCTCGTGGCAAGTCATAGAGGATGGACTCTCCAAACGTGGCTCCTATGCCCAGGCTGCACAAAGTCACGGGAACCTGCGAATTGAAAACAGCACATTGTATTTTCGGTTTTATAGTAATATCATATGTGACTCGCTGGGGATTTCATTCTTGGGGCTTCACCCCAGCCAGTGTTCAAACGATAAATATGTAGAAGCAGTAGGTTATTCCTATGGTACGGATCTGGATAGTGGAACAGTATTGATGCAACGAGTTAATAAGCGTTAAACATTTCAAGGAGCTTGGACAAATAAAGGACGTGAATTTAAGACTATTATTAAAGATTCGATCCTATAGACACAGAGATAATAACCTGAAGGTGAGCGCCTATCGGATGTACATGTGGACAGATCCTTCCGCGGTACTTATATGTATCATCGCAAACCAACGATTTTAATGGGTCAAATTCTCTTGCTAATAAGGTACTTGAAAATTAATTTCTGTCAGTTTTTTATAACTTTATCGTTGATATGACTACTACAGGTACGGTCGTTTGAAAATGCAAAGCCCTACGAGTTTTGGAAATGGCTTATAATTCGTTAATTTGAGTCAGTCAGACAGTCAGTCAGCAAAACATTAAAAATGTAGGATTAGAAAAATTAGTTAAAAAGGTATTAAAACAAGATAATATGGAAATATCATTTGATAAATGATGTTGATTAACAGACCTATGCGATTCTGACGATTTGATGAAATAGATTAGACAATGATACAAACTAAACAAATGTCGAGTAAACGTTTTGTGTTTATAGATAAGGTGGTAAAGACAAGGATATCTAGTATTAATAATAATAATAATAAAGTGTTTTTATTCTGTCGAGACTCACACCTAAGGTTTGATCTACCGTCTAAACATTTAAAACATTTATATGCATAAACTTTTAACATTTATTTCCATAAACATTTTAAAAGACAATATGAGAACTGGTAGATCGTATTTACATTTATATGCCCTTCCCTTCCCTTGTAATCACGCAGAATGTACAGAGTGGAATACACGGAGAATAATATAACTGTGACTTCTGTTTATTTGGTCGAAAGAACTATTTTTTCACAAACACATTCTAATCGACGTAAAGAATACATAAAAGTAAAATAAACTATTTCCTGTGAAAATTTTCAGCCTATTTAGTAACATTCCACCACGTACTACGTACATATTATTAAGCATGTGATTATCCTAAAGGTGCGTTTACACGTGAGAGAATCGTCGCAAGAGCTCTCAAGAGTTACTCTCGGAACCCTTTACACGGAAGAGGATTCACCCGAGTCAACTCTTGGAGAGTTACTCGCTCATGGCAACTCGTGAGAGTACTTTTCAGACCATTTACACCCAAGATTTCTGTCAGCTCCAAGAGTGATTTTTAACAATCAAATTAATAAATTATCAATAAGACAGTGATTTTTTTTATCAAATCTACTTTTAATAATAGATAATATGTCGTCAAGGTAAAGAGAAATAGCAACAGTTTTATTAATTTTGTGTACATCAAAAAATTAAATAGAAAATTATGAGAAAAAAAACAAAGAAAAATCTTGCATACAAAGGAGGAATTATTTAAACGCATACCGCATATTATTTAGACACGCGAACTGGAACTTAAGAGACGACCAGCACTTTAGATAGTCAGATTTTCAAGTGTTGAAGTTGAATTGCTCGGAGAGTGAGAGACTCCTCTAACTTTTAAAAAGTACACTTCAAAGCGAGAAGCAATATTTGATCATGATTGTCTTACGATTTTTCGCAACAGGTAAATATTTGAAATTTGTTAATTTATATTTCATTACAAAAAATTAAACATGTGTTAATTCAGGTAGGTCTCATGGTAGTCTTCCGTATCTCTTCCGCATTCCTGCGTGTACAATAAGAGGAAATATGAAGGAAACAGTTTCTGCAATTGTTAATGTTCTCAGAGAGAAATATTGAAAGGTAAATGATATGTGAGAATGATCTTCTATATATTATGTTATATTTATTTTATGCCATGATAATATTACAAACAAATAAAAATAAACTGAAACGTAATTACAATATAATAATAAAAATAAAAAAATAATACAAAGAAAATAAAATTCAAATTATACGGTAATGGTAATAAATTACAATCGTACGATTCTACAAATTATCTGGCAGACAGATAACTACTATTTTCTGGAAAATTCGGGAAAAATCAAACCTGTTTTGGATAATTGAGACTAACTCCAACAGGAGGAAGAAACTTTTACACCTGCGAGAGTGACGTGACATTACGACTCTCGGTGAACTCCTTCTCTACTTTCGGCGAGAACTCTCAAAAGCCTATATCTACCACTCACGACAGTGAAAAACTCGCTCGTGTAAACGCACCTTAGGGGTAGGGAAATCGTGCGCGTAAGCACACCTTTATAATTAAACCGCAAATCTGCAATAATGAGCAATTTCTAAATTACCGTTTATGTGATTCATCTAAATAAGAAAATAAAGGAAAATTTTGATGTGTTCGCACTTTATTTAAATCTTAAGATTTAGCATGATACGGTTTCCGTTTATCTGCAATCGACTCATTCACTTATTCTAGCTCTCAGCATAAATTGTAGAAGACTACTTTAACATTTGTAGAAGTACAACTCCTAGGAATTAGTATATATCTTCTGATATTCTTAAGACTGGAGAGCTATTAAGTAATTTAAGAGAAATTGAACAAGAAAGAAATTTCTAGATCCTTTGGATAACATTTTCTTAATTATAGGGCATTACTACTCGTCTCTTTGCAATCGCATAAATCGCTTCCGATTATTTATTTTAATTGATATAGACAATAGAATATCAATTATCCGTAATAAAGGGTGACATTTAACGCGCTTTTGGAGTCAGATTCACAGTAATTAAAGAAAATAGTTCATTTGTCCATTTGACACCGTCCTTAAGAATGTTTTATGACTCTCATTAACCAGAATTTCACGACATCCTACCCATTGGATGAGTATCACGAGACATTTTAAATGCAGTTTACATCCCCTCTTCTTTCCTGTCATTGGATTCTTTTACACACTCCAGGAAATAATTTAAAGCAAATTATTTGCCTCTTTTAGTATCGGTCAAACAAGTTAAAAGTTTCATATTTATGTTCGTTGGACGTACGTCTCAACTTTTTGCTGTACAATGGAAAATAATGATTGAAAATACAAAGAGAAATATATATTGCAATTGTATTTACTGTGAGAAATACAAAGCAAGAACAAAATATTTTGCGATTTGTTAAGGAGTATATTCTGTTCTTCGATGTATATCGAAAATTGCGAGGTGTATATGCAAACATTTAAATAAAACGTGTATAAAGGATTAAAAAGTAATTGTTTTATAAATAATTGTGCTAAAAGAAAAAAACTCTTATGTAAATGTATATAAAATATCCGACCCTCCCAGGCTTTGCACGGGAGTATTTGATACTTTGATACTTTTACATTTTAACACAAAAAGTGCGATGAATTATAAGAAAATGGCAAGTCCATCATTTTCTTATACACTTTTAGAAAATTCATTACACTCCAACTATGATAAAATTTAACGCACTCAAAAAAGTGTCTCGGGTAGAACCTACCAGCGAGCTTTGTGAGTCAATGCCTGGTTTCGAAGCAAGTCGATAAAACAACAATTATTTAATTAAAATAAATGAAAAACAACTGAACAATGCATCGTAATAAGTGATATAATGAGCTATAAAAGATATTATTCCCAATAAAACATTATCTTACGTATTCTTCACAAACTTTAATAATAATATGAATTTATGCCTTTTCAAAAATATCTACAATAAACTTAGAAAATACTAATTGGAATATACGTCAGCCCCAATTGCTTGTGTACGCAGCTAACTGAACAAAGCAACATGTATAACAAAATAATGTTTAAACAACGTTAATAATGATATTAACTTCATGTAGGGAACTACAATTTTATGGGTAAGTTATTACACATTGGTTTGTTAAGATTTTCTTTTTAATATACGTTAATTTATGGTAAATGAACTATTTTTCTACATGATGGTGTAGTTTTTCTGATAGATACGTTGATCATGTATGAAGATTATAATGGGTACTTTGGCTGGTCAAATACGGATGAAAAGATTATCCTCGTTTAAACTCATTGCCGTCATTGCTAATAAGTAATACGTCTACGGACTGTGAAATGACAAATGTGACATTAATTTAAAAGATGGTACACCAAGTAACGACTTCATTGATGATAGAACAAAATTACAAATAAAAGAAAAAAATTCAATTGCATCCATGTACATGTAAAAGCTCATAAAACCGTTCACTTTTAATTTCGAAAGTTTTGAAACATTTAAATGATAAATTTCTTTCTTGTCTTTAGTACAAACATTATATAAGAATTACGTAGTTTAGTTCTGACAGGGTAGTTAACACATCGTATTTCACATTTTAAGTGATGAAACTATATCATGAATTTCTTTCATTAACACCTTTTTTCGCGGAGAATGCTTTGGCAGCAGGAAAAGCCAGGATGTTTATTCTCGTTTGAATGTGGAGCGTTGGGATGGGGAAAGCCAGTGAATATAACCAGACGTTTCCTTCAAACATTTGGAATCGTGTGATAAACTGTTCGAGGGCTCAGTGCTGACAGATATCTCCACAACATAATGAATGTAAGAAGGAACTTTTAACTCAAGTTTCCTCATTACTAATTCAGATGAAAGAAGTTAGTCTGTCTGATTTATTAATAAAATCGTAATTGATGAAGAGTAATTGTCTAATAAAATAATAGTAGATTTTAATGGCATGGTACAGGTGAAGAACGTTTTTTAAGGTCCCATTCAAATGACTCTGATGTAAGAGGAGAGAAATTAAAGGATAGATAATTTCTTCCAAGAATTTTATTCTGTTGGATCCATATGGAAATCTTTTTCAACTCTTGTGTCTTTAATGCTTTCGTGTTTTTATCCTTGTTACGGAAGTATTCACAATAGTTTCGAAAATATTTTCTCCTTCCGCCCAATCGTTTTGCAATAATAGATACGTGTACCGAAAACAATATTTTTCTATGTTCATAGTATACGCTGCCAAAAACATAAGTAAAATATAATAAAAAAGTCAATTAGTTTATTGTCCACTTGGTCACACGCAATTTGTAATTACATTTTGACTATAAATATATTGTTATTGTATAAGAACTCCAAATGAAGGTCATATTTCTAACAATTCCTTTACATTCTAGATTCCTTTTTCTTCTATCTGCCTTTGTGATGGCGCTTCATACAACAGCTCCAAATCTGTGAGCGTGAGCTACAGTTGTGTCCTCTTTTCTGCAAGTTTCCCAGGACGTATTCGAAAAGTATATTTCAGTATATAGGTCCCGAGGATGAACCCTGTGGATACCCTTTTTTCATTTTTCGAATATTTTATTTTACCACAATTTCAAATATTATCTCATTTGAAAATAAGATCTCAACTCTTAGATTTTCCCCTATATTCATCCTTTTTAATCCTTCCAGTATAAGACCCCATTCTACATAGACATATGCGCCTGATACATCCATAAAAACGCCGAGCCTTATACTCCTCTTATCTTTCCACTATCATCCTAACCAATTCTCGAACTGCGTCTTCCCTACTTCATCCCCTTCGGAAAACATACTGACTTTGATGCAATCATTCGTTTTTTCTACACGTTCCATAATAATGTGCATAATAGCTCTATGGAATATTTTCCGAAACAAAGCTTTGAGCAATGAAGGTATAGATCTATAATTATATTTATCCATGGATTTTACGTTCAAAATAATTTTAGAACACTCAATTTCCATACCTTAGGAAAATATACTATATGGTAACATGTATTATATATCTTGTATAATGATATTTTAATCGTTTCAAAATACAATTTTATCATTTCATAATTTATTCTATTGCATCCAGCATTTTCCCCGTTTTAAATATTTTTAATCGCCTGTTCTATTTCTTCTCCGGAAATATATTTAAGCTCTTCTTCCGTAACCTGGGTTGATTCTTTTCCAACTTGCAAGATCGTCTCTGCCATATATTTTCCCGTATCAATCCATTCATCCGTTTTTTCTGATTCCTGTTTCATACTACCCCGTATTTCCTGACTTCGTAACGTCCCTCGTCCAATTATATATGGCATACCCTATACAATCGTGCTGATAATCCTTGTAACAAATTCGCTCCAGTAACGTTTCTTTCTTTTATACATCTGAAGGCTACTGGTATACCTCATTCGCAAAATTTTGTTTTTTCTCATCCTTTACCCTCCACTTCTGATACTTTTGTCTGTCTCTGAAATTACATTTCATTAATAAAGTTAAATCCCTACTCAACTGTACTTCTCCACAGTGGTATCCCTCACCACACTTCAAGGAATATGCATTTATTTCTTTTAAAACTGTTAGTTGTAGAACAGCTGTACTCTNTAACATACCACACTCAACATATGACTGAAGGTCCACTTATGGATTTTAAATATCAATGGAAGTCCTTATAATTAACTCAGCCCCACGTTGGAGCGTAAGTTGTAAGATAACCATTAATAGGATAGTGGGTAATACTACAAACATTAATTAGTAAATAATGATTAATGAAGGGAATTAATGACGGGCGGGGTTCGTGTCCATGTATTACAAGAAAACACACCCATTTGGTATTAAATACTCGAAGCGTCAAAATAAAACTGGCTTTTAATAACTAACAACTACATTGCTAAAACTCATCACTATTTTACACATGCACACACATTCCACTAACTAATCCCCCAAATTTCACACGCTTTATGTTACAAGGATATTCATAGTGATGTGACAAGTTCCCAACACATCATTTTCATCCTATAGTTACGTTAAACATTAATTATTAAGCAAACAAAGTTAATTGGTCCATGGTTGAATGAGGAGACATTACTGTCTTTCCTATAAAGTTCGGTGTAAAGAAGCTCACGCTTATTCTCGTCCAAAGACGAACTGCTCGCATCTACCTAAACTGGACGCAGTCAGCAATTTGCAGTTACCTTATTTACAGACATGGGTTAAATGGTTGAGGCGCCTTGTGCCAAACTGTGTGGTCGCCCCAGGCGGTAGTCGGGTTCGATGACCTCTGAGCTTCCTGCTGCCGCTACCACTGTTTCGTTTTTCCAAGAAGTTATTAATTGTTGAATATCATCACTCGCTAGTCAATTGATGCGATGCAAAATTGCTCGTCAAAAATCGCAAAATCTAAAGTTTATAGATTCAAAAAAATGAAGTTCAACACTAAACAAATGATTGAAAGGATATCGCACTCGTAAATAATTAAAATCGAAGTGCTAGCTCATTTAGCCGTAAGATATGAAATTCAACGTAAATACACGTCTCTCAATGGCGATTTTGATCTAAGTAAGTAACTATCTGAAGTTTCAGTGATTAAGAATGATCTCTGAATGAATCTGAATATTTTTTTATTGTACTCTACATCTCTGAATCTTCCGAAATGAACTCTGAATCTAAATAATCAAAGTAAGAATGTCCCTCTGCGCTTCCGCGCACCTAATTTTATAACAACTCTCCCTTCTTTTCCTCAGAATTTCGAACAGGTATTTACGCCCATCTCCATGCCACGTGATTTCATAAGCCAATAATTTTGTTTCGCGTGCTCCACGTGGAGTCACTTCGATTGGCTAAAGGTTAGTGACGTATGTTGTGTTCTCGACGAATCACACTGTCCTGTTTAACAACAACGCTCGTCGCTTTTCCTCGACGCCACGTCGAGACCACGTGGCCCTCCGCGGGATTCTCGAGTCTCGAGAGTCCGTCTCAGGTAATCTATTGTCCATGGTTCTCACGCTGCATCTTCTATTGTCGAGTGACAGTTCGCCGCCCGCTAAAGGAACTCGTAGTTCTTCGAATTCGAACTTGCACTCATGTCTCTAGCGACTATCACGCTCCGGCTGTGCCCTCTTTCGTTAAACTTACTGCGTCATCCGAAGCTTCTCACTCCCTAGTAGTATGTCGCGCCGTCTCTCTTTCATCTAATGGGTCCTCAACCTTTTTGACTCCCCATTTTCTATGGTCCTGTTTTGCCGCTCTGAGTTCCGCTTTGATATGTCGCAGAAAGAGCTCACTTGAATCTCAACGCGACCCCTGGTTAATTTTGGCTGATTTTCTATTATATTTGTCACGACTCTGTTTTTTGATTCTGCGCGGGCTAGTGCGCATAATCGTCTTTCTTGAATTCTACCGCTTCGACGCCCATGCCTTTTTTTAATGTTTACAAAGCGGCCTCTTGTTAATTTTGACTATGATTCCAATTATATTCGTTATTTGCGGGTTCCTTGCGGACTACTGCGCGTAACCGTCTCCCTCGAAATAGATTTTTATTATATTATTCACAGCCTTGTTGGCCTTTCACTTCCCTTTAGCTTATCCCATCGTAAATGTCTGTAGTTTGGAACATCACTCGCCGCAGTCGTCTCAACTATTCTGTACATCCCCGCTCATTTCATAGAATATTTTCACGTGGTCCCAATGAATATTAATTCATACCGTCCACTTATCCGAACTTTCACTACGCAACTCATTACTTATATACAGATAAGAGCAACCAATCTCAACTCGCAAGTTGCCACTCCTCTAATGTATAATATTTCTTCTATTCTTACTTCCTCCTAGAGATCCTCATTCTTAATGGTTGTCCTATCTCCCTCACATAACTGATTGGCAGTGAAAATCTCCACATGTAACAATATCATTCAATTTATAGACTTTTTATATTTTCTTTATTCGTTTTATATCCCTTGATATATCCTAATGTATTACTAGGTTGCAATATAATAATAACAATTATATACTCCTCTTCTTGTAAGACTTCTATACGGGTATTGACGATGTAAATTGCACTTAATGTTCTCCCTTCCTGTATTTTTCCATATGAAAGTGACACGGACCGCGGATTTCCTCGGATTTTGTAAGGCTTTTTTACGCCACAAATGTACATTTTATTACTCTCTTCATAATTACATAATTCCAAACAACCTAAATTCCTTTTTAGCATTTCTTGTTATTTTGTAATGGCCATATTGCGTATTATGAATTAGATATTTTCGCCTCTTGATACTCCCCACATTTCTTTCTGAGCACATTATGATCACAGCAGAGCCTTTTCCTAAAAAAGAATACTCATCTTGTGCGTGTTTTTTCTTACACTCCTTGTAGTTATGCCCCAAGGCTCCACTATGCCCACAACTTTCCTTAATATAGTTGAAAATTTGCTAATACAATTTTACCTCTGGTATCGAAAGCGTTGCACATGTTATAAGTACTCATCTAATCTGTAGTTTTGCATATCCTTATATATCCTACTCCTTTCTTTCATTTTTGCATTCACTGCCATTCTTACTTCCAATATTTAATGTTCTTTCCTCTTTGCTAATTTCTTTTCTCTTTGTTTGTATTATTCTTACCGCATGTATAGTACTCGTTCCTTCCAGTTGATTATCACCAAACGTTTGCCGTATTATCGCCTCTAAAAAATCTGTCTCTCACGTCAATACACTATACAGTGTGAAGTGTGGGAGACGACTGCAAAATACTGGAACTCTTTTCATTTAACTCTTTATATAAGTGTCGTGAGGAGGGTGAGAAGCAACTGACCAACCTTACGCCTATGCCAAATGTCGGAAGGAGGAAGGTTTGTGCCTTCAGTTTAGTCTACCCAAGCGTCGTGATGCGACGTGATGTATCATCTTACCCTGACCCCACTGCACTTGGCGAGGGGGATGTTGTTCTATCCCCGTCTCCTCACTAGGAAAGGCATTTAGGTTTGAAAGATATTCCCTACTTCTTATTGGCCTAGAGAAGGATGAAAGGGAACAAATGAAATAGGAAATGTCCAGTCATGGCAACAGCAGTTCATTGGAACGATTCAGACACTTACAATTTAACTTCAGAGCAGCGCTCACTAGCCGTTTCACATGCGGTGCTCCGTACCAGTGACTCGTTCAGAACTTCCATCCTAACGGGGTAGTAAGAGAGTAGCAGTACCTACGGTGATAGATAGATTAGACGATAGTCAACGGGAGAGGGGGGAAGCTGGTCGAGACCGCGAGGTCAGGTCGAACCAACCGAGGTGTAGGAGTTAGGAAGGACCGCCAGGTCAAAGCCAAACACGAGTTAGGAAGGAGCGTGTTCAGAACCGTTAGGTCAAAGCCAAACACGGATAGGGGAGGAAGAACGTACATTGGCGTCTAGCGCGAGAGTGGAAGTAGTTCTCCCCAGAACGCCACGAGCGGCGGCTTTATATAGCCCTATTCTGCCGAGTCTATTAATCTATTCCCGGATTTCCATTCGTAAATTTATTTCTCTGGTCTTATTCTTTTTCTCCACAATTTCAGTTTCTGTTTCTTACAGAGACTTACTTCAATACCCCAGACATCAATCGTTCAGCATATATTTCTTTACCCCGAAGTATACGTCCAATTTCTCTACTTCGCGCATCCGATTGTTTAAATCCCTAGTATTCGTCCTTCCCAACCTATATATTCTCAACATTGCTCAATTTTGTTTTCTACGTTGCAGGTATTTTATCCTCAGTCGTATCTGCTACCTGTACCGTCACTCTTTCCACTCCTTAACGTTCCATTCATTTCCCGATATCTTCCTATTTTTGCATCATTAGTGAACTCAGTTCTTGATACGTCCGCGATGTGAGCTGTCATTTATCGGTCCGTTGTTTGACTCTCTTTTGTTATGGTGCTACGAAAAAACTCTTATTGAATGTTTCAATTGCAAAAAACGCACTGTAACTAAATAGCTACCACATAATCTTCTAGATAGATTGTACTCTACCTCAAAAAATACTCCACCTCATTGTAGTCTACAAATTTTCAGATGCCTAGGACTGCAGAGACCTTTATAATGGCCATGTGAAATTTATGTAAATGTATACCGTTGACACTCGTATATAACATCATAATGGCACTCGTATTATAATGCAGTTCTCCATTAATAGAATTTGATGAAAGACAATGGCAGCTTTCAATATATTTTATATCACCAGGTTACATTACCAACAGCTATATTAACCGGTTTTCACCTCGTTTTGATTAATTGTAAGAGCTCATATACTATGGAAAGGTATAGAATAAGAAACCCAGGGTAGTAAACCCAAAAGTGCTCCAGAGCAGATTGACTTGGTTCCTTCATTTCTACATTTGTAACCTCCAACATGTTACATAGTGTTCCCTACCCTTACAAATAGTTTTTTTTTCTGAATTTTGATCCAAAGTTAGCGACCATAACTAATAGTTTTTAAAAATATTACCAAGAATTTTTTTGAAGTTTTGGTTTATGACCGCAAAAAATATACAATAATGTAAATCTATCGAAAATTTCCAAAAAATGTAAGAAATCTATCGTATATTCCGGAATTTTTGAGGCGCAGGGCTATTTTTAAACAAAAATTGTTCTATTGCTATTTTAAATATTCCTAAAATTTCAAGTCTCTATGAGAGGTGGGTCACCTTCAAAATTTCAAAAAACTCATTTGTTTCTTTTTCTTTCATTTTCATTACGAATTTTAAGGACTTTGCTTTTTTGTGCTGTCATTGTTTTATCAACATAAACAAATATTAACACTTTTATGTGAATTAAAGCTAATTTCTCGTCGTTCAAGATCTGGAAACTTACTTAATCTTTGTCGAACTCATTCATGTGAAAATCTCGTTTTGTGAAATGTAAATGTTAAAATGAACAAAAGCAACTGGTGAGGAACACCGACGTGTCACAATATCCGGGAGTCTGGTTAATTCAGTTTGAAAATAAGGATGACTTAAAGAAATGAATTTTAGTGCCATTTAATTATATATCGGATCAAAAGAAACCACAGTGAGTGAAAATACAGCCTACGAAGTTTCATTTAATGACCAATGAGATTAATGTAATTTAGTTACACAAACTATTTTTCCTTCCCGAACATATTCATGTCGAACTTTACTGTACAGAAGAGTGTGTGGCGTCATTGCCATCCACGCAGACACCACAGCGGAGACCACGCCCTTCGGACTTATCGAATTAGTGCGATACGTATTGGTCTGAGGAATGCAACGCAGACAATCCAGCGCGTTACAAATCATCTCTTCCGTAAGCTCACGAACGTGAAAGAGTACATAGTCTACCTGCTGGTGCACTCAGAGTCACACGAGGAATACATGCAGCACCTGAAAGAATTTTTCGATGCCACCCGCTGGGCTCGCCAATGTGACCCGTGCCAGATTGCGAAGGTACATCGTCACGTTCGCGCGGCACTCGGGAGTTTCAACACCCCCGACGGGAGGTTTAATCACATCCACGTGGTCTTGATTAAATTCCCACTAGTGCAAGGTCTGCAACACTGCCTCACCGTCGTCGATAGATACACGCGCTGTTCACTCGCAGTTCTGTTACCAGACATGCGCGCAACGATCGTTGCCCGCACGCTCTATAAGGGCTGGATATGCGTCTTCGATACTCCTCTCACATTAACATCCGACCAAGGACTGTAATTCTAGTCGAACTTCGTCGAGATACTGTACCGCATCACGGTATCCGCACATGTGCACACAACACCGTACAGATGGCAATCCATGGAGTGGATGCATCGAACGCTAAAAACGGTGCTGAGATGGTACCCCCAGACTCCCAGACCGCAAGCTCTACCTACGGTACTTCTAGGCATTTGAACAACTTTTAAAGAAGACCTACAAGCCTCACCAGCAGAGATGGTTTTCGGCGCAACGTTGAGACTCCCTGGGGAGTTCTTTGCTCTGCAAGACGCGCCCGTCAGACAGTTCGCCTTCGTCGACGAGTTGTGCCGCCTCTTCAATGCCCAGCGCCAGCTTCGCGGCATGCACACCACCGACCTTTCGTGTTCAAGGATCTGAAATCCTGTACACGTCGACCGCCGGGTCGATGCAATCCGCAAGCCACTCGAGCCACCGTACACGGGACCGCACCGCATTGTGCGCCCCGTCAACGGCGTGGAGAAGGTTTTATTGAAAATGTTGAATTATCATTTCTATTTCAATTTTTATGGATATTATCCATCGTTTTACCTTGTTAAATCATATTCTATGAGGCTTGTAACACACATAGCCATAAAAATGTTGTTTTACAACCTCCGCTTGCAATGAACATTTCTCCACACATATTGCCATTTCATATTTGGTTTCTTGTCAACTATTCTGGATTTTGTTATCTTCATTTTCATCACTTTCATGTACATTTCTTTGTGCTTTTTTTAAAAACCTTTCAAATTTCCGTTTCTAATTTCCTCATATATTGAAGGAATATTAACACATTTTCCAAAGAACCGTTTAACATAGTTTAAATTTTTGGCACTTTATTAATGTTCGATGGGTATTCCAAACCAACGTGTTCAATCCAAAATGTAAACCAATATTTTGTCAATCTTTGAGCATTTTTGAGCGAATCTATCAGATCTTCAACAAATGAAACATCACATTTTTCTTTAATATCACATAAACTCCACTCTCCTTTTGTCTTAGAAGCACGCTTTTCTAACCTGACAAATTAATATTTTTTATTTGTGTTTGTTTATGATTATTGTCTTTAGTTTTTAATGCGCCATGCGATCCATTGTACAAAGATTAGGAATACATTTTGTAAACTTTTTATGTAAGAAAATGAAAAGGTGAGGGCTGGTGTCTTCACAACCATGGGATTTTCCTTTTTTGGGGGAAACGGGGCAGATGACGTGAAGACACCTAGCAACCAGCACACCTAGCACATTAGATTGAGGACGTGAGACCGGAGGGAGTAGATCAGTAGGTCATGACGTGAAGAAGCTAATCATATATAAACGAGTTGAGTAGAGACAGTAAGGAGAGTGGAGTAGAGACGGTGGAGGAGGAGCTTTTACTGTGTGGGAGATGCTTCTGAAGTGACACCCGAGTGACAGCCATCCCTCGGGGACCAGAAGCTGGGTTGTCCAGCTTCTCTCTTTGCCAGCAAAGACTCTGGGTCGATACGTTATGCCTACCACTGACTTCTCTCCGGTCAACACTCGACCTCTCCATAGTTCTATGTAAGTATTAAATGCGTCTCACGAATTCTGAGTTTCTCTACGACTGGCCCTACTGCCTTCCAACCCTAATTAGACCCCTTTCTCACTCCCCCCACGTGGCATTCAACCCCGTGGCTCGTATCGACCAAACTAACACGAGCTACGAACGAGGATCCGCGACACTATTCAATGGGTCCCTGAATACGTTTCCAGAGTATTTGCCCTATTAACTTTTTCACTCTCGCCACTTCCTTATTTGGTACTGGTAACACTTTCGCCACATACCAAAGTTTTGGAAGTAGGTATGTCTGAATTGACCATATTCTTTGTTGTACATTCCATTCTCTTAATATTGAGTCTTTTGTAATTCCTTGAATAGCGTTAACAACTACTTCGAATTTGTAATTTGAAGCATCATTTAAATCAGATGAGAACCATATACCTAATATGTTTAATTTGCTGACTATTTAAATATTGCTTGAGTGAAATTGTCCTTCGGCAAAGGGTAGTATTTTGGTTTTTGACATGTTTATTTCAGCACCTGCTTCTTCTCCATATTGATGTATCACATCTAGAGTTTGTTGCATATCCTCTTCTTTTTTTAACAGTTACATCATCCGCGTATGTTTTAATAGACAACATTTTTTGAAGATTTGACGAAGAACTGAATTTCCTGTCTTAAGGGATTAAGAGCAACAACATCATTGATAGCGGGCACCCTTGTCTCACTATCTATTGATTGGAATTTTATCCAACAGAAAACCATTGATTTGTATTCTTGAATTACTGTGTGCGTATAAAGTTTGTATCCAGCTGCATAATTTACTACAAAAACCAGTCTCTCGTAACACGGCATGTAGATATTTGTGATTTACACGATCAAAGGCCTGTTTAAAATCTATTGACAATAGTCCACCTGTCTTCTCTTCCATTGTCTTATATGCAATCCCATCTCTAATATCATTAACTTTGTGCATTATTCGTCTACCTCCAGACACCTGTGCAGGATGTATTACATAAGGAAGAGTTTATTTTTATCTATTTCCCACAACTCGTGCAATAATCTTGTAGTCGGTGGTCAACAAGGTAATTGGTCTGTAATATTCTAGTTTGGTAGCACTTGGTGACTTTTTCACGAGAACAATTATTCCGTGGTATTGTGATTCAGTTAATTTTCCCCTTGAAAGAACTGTCTTGATTACTTCATGTAAATTCTTCCCTATAATTTCCCAGAATGCTTTATAGAATTCTAGAGGTATTCCATCAGATCCTGAGGATTTATTACTAACTCCAGAAAATACTGCTTCCTTAACCTCGTCAACGGCTATATCAGAGTTGAAAATGTCCCTTTTTGCTGGACATTTTTAGTTTCCAATACGTTATCACGTCCTTCATCTGCTCATAGTGGTTACTTTCTTCTATCGCCTCAAAACGTTTCTTGAAGTGTTGATACGCATGATTCATGATTTGAGACTGACTCACAACCGATCCTTCATTACTTTTGAACTTTGAAATAGAACTGCAACTTTTGCGTTTCCTATCAGCAATCACGTGATACATACTGGCAAGTTCATTTTGCGATGTCAAATCTCTACCTCGAATTTTAACTGCTTCCATTCTTTTTCTATATGTACTAATGTTTAGTGCTTCAAAATATTTTGTATTTTCATAATCTCCCTGAGATATACTCGATTTCCTATTTATTTCGTTCAGACAAAGGAAATATAAATTTAACTTTCGTTCTTCTCCCCGTTTTTTTTCAGTTCTGAACAGTATTTAAAAACTTCGTAACATTCACTTTTACTCATTGTTGCCACCATTCCGCTACATCAACATAATTATGTTTCTTTGACTGATATTTTTTCCATTTTTTAATAAATGCATCTCTAAAATCATCATTAAGGAGTGTAACATTTGTCTTCCAATAGGACCTTCCTCTTGCCATCGTTCTTAATGAAAGAACAATTTTCATAACGACAGCGTGATGATCAGAAAAGGGAGCGAGAGCAATATCTATTTATGATATTTTATCAATCAATTCTTTTGATGTGTAGAATCTGTCAATTCTAGAGTCGCTAGATCTTCTCGTATACATAAATAACCTGCCTTTTCTTTTTTCTTCCCATACATCTTTTAAATTCAGTTTTTTACTGCAGAGTTTAACATTTTGCAGGAAGTTGGTTTCCCTCGACGGTCCTGACCCGAACCAACACTTAAAATCCCCTCCTATAATGAGATGTTCTTTGCTATTTGTTATTAAATAAGCAAGATCGTTAAATAAAACCATTTCACGCCTCTATGTTGTTTTCTGACGGCGCGTATATATTAACAAGCGTAGTTCTATTGACATTGCACAACTACATCACTGACCTCATACCCTGTTCGAAGAGGATGGCTCGTATACCCAACATTGCATATTATTCTAAAACCGGGGATGTAATTAAAATACTTCATGAAGAATACTTCATGAATCACTATTTAATTACATCCCCGGAAATAACTACTTCATGAAGAATTATTATGTCCGATTCGTTAGCTTTAATGTGGTCCCTTAGCATTTTCTCTTTCGTTTCAGAAATAATTGCACAAATATTAATGGTTTCTATTTTTGTTGAATATTCCATTTCTCAGATGTTTGAGTGGATTGTAATAAAGAGCACTTAAACTCCTCCCAAAAGTATACCTTTTTCTAACTCGACCATTCGAGCTAGAATTTCTTTATCGTCACATTCTTTTTCGGCACTTTCTATCACTGAAAGTAAATCTTTTGAGTTCTAATGAACTCTTTTGCTAGCTGTAAAGCATACTTCGTAGTGTCTGCATTTAGTATTATGAAGAATTGTGCTTTAGTAACTGCAAAATCAGTACTCCACGTCATCTTCTTTACCATATCCTAAACATTGTTTCCTTCCTTTTTTCGAAATATTCACATTGGTTTTAGTGCTTTGATCCTTCTCAGTAATTTTTTTTTCAGATCCTTTGTCCATGGTTTCTTCCTTGCTCTTATTTTTATTTTTCATATTTTTTGTTTTCTTTTCTGAGGACATCTCAGTATTTCCTACTAATATATTTTCTTCCATTTGTGTCCGTACACCATCTTCCTCTACGCTGTCAACTAAAAGTTCACTGTCCCCTTTTTTACATGTTTGGTCTTCCGACAGCTTTATTTCTTCATCTATGTTACTTCTCGGATACCATCTCTTGCCTAGATCTTGTTCCTCCTCTCCACATTTTCTATTCTTCACCTGTCAGTCACTTATAATCTTCTTAGCCGTACTGGCCACTCTATGTTCTATTGTTTTTCTAGACAAGTTTCGGGTATTAGCTATTTCTCCCTTGTTCTGTGATTTTCTATTGAAGCAGACTCCATCTGACGAAATCCACTACAATTTACATTAGCAATAGCACTTTTTGCGCGTCCATCGCCTTTCCCCACTCTTTCCACCTCTCCTGGCATCTCGGAAAACAATTTCTCACAAAATCCTTAACTTGTCTCTCCTTCACCTTCTAATTTTTTCCCGCGCACTGTGCCCGCGATTGTGAGGTGATTTCTACTTTTCCATTCTGCCCTCACAATGGACGTTTGAGCATGCCTTCCTCCTCCCCCTCGGCCTTCTCTGACTCTCTTATATTAATTGGTAATTAATATATTCGTATTAATATAATTCGTAATTAATATAACTATCTTATATTAATTTGTAGAGCCGTATTTCAGCCAATATACAAACATAAAAGGGAACATAAATGATACAAATAATTACAGAGGAATATCTCTTCTCGGTGTCGTGGTAAGATGTTCTGTAAAATATTGCAAAAACGGTTGACTTTCTGGGTAGAAACGCATAGCAAGCTATCCCCACTACAGACGGGATTTAGAAGCAAATACAGCACTTTTGATGCCATTTATGTATTAAATTCACTCGCGGAGAAAGCGACGTCAGCCAAGAGAGGAAAGTTATATTTCGCTTTCGTTGATTTCCAAAAAGCATTTGACACTGTCGACAGGGTTCAACTGTGGGAGAAAAAAGGGAAAAGGGTATTTCACAAAAGTTTACCAATGCACTGCGAGCAATGTACATAGCGTATAAGGTATGTGTTAGACTTCACGAAAATTTGTTAGTGACTTTTTTGTCTGAATATTGGAGTGAAATAGGGATATGTCCTCTCACCGTTGCTCTTCGTTCTGTTCATTGGCGATTTAACGGAGTATCTACTTAGAGACAATATAGTGTCACGGGGTGCCATGACGCCTCTCCCTCCGAGAGTATCCCACGGCCCTTTCGATAATATTTTTCTCCGATGGTCTCGCCCATGCCTCCGTCGTGGAGCCGTGTACTTTACCTACAGCACTTTCTAAGTTATCTCACAGCCTCCAGCTGTGCGTTCATTGGGTTTTTGTTCAATGATAAATTCATTGTTATGACCTTTGCATTTTTTCTCCATAAAGTGGAGATAGTGTCATCTTAGGCGTGTCTCACCAGACGGAATCCCCGTGGCGTCAGTCGCGAGAGATAAAGAACCCTTTCCTGTTTGTCTCTTCTCTGTGGTGATGTTCCTGGGGAACTTATTTTTCTCTGCGGTCAAGCCCGGGATGACACACGAGTGTGTGACTTGCCACGCAAGCCACACCCGGTGCAGCTCCATGTGACATTCCTCCCTCTTTCTTCCTAATTGCATTTGAATGAATAAGACTACGCCCTACCATCTCCATAAGTTATCTTAGGGCCGTGTGCTGTCTCTCCATCTCCATATACGTTCCCCCACCACATAAGTGTCAGCATTGTGTCCTTACGGGCACGCATCTCCACCACCCCGCGAGGTTGTAGCCCCATGTCCTAGGCGCTCTCGGGAGCACACGCACCTGCCCCCGCGGACCTCTCTTGAAACCTACTTAAGGCAAAGGCCGCCCATTTCTCGGGGATTCTGAGGGCCGAGCGCTGACGTTGCTGCCAGACGAGAGGCTGCCCAGACCTTCGCCGTGGCTACGAGAGTGGTTATCAACTTCGGCTGCGATGCCTTGCCTGATAGTATGAATAACTTGGAACATTGTGGATCCTGGAGTCATGAGCCGCCCTTAAGGCACACTATGTCAGAATGTCGTCAATCATTCATCCAAAAGGGCAGTAATGTAACTAATTATTCTCAAGCCCACTCAGGGCTCATGTTTAATTAACCAAACGCCAAAACCTGAATAGGGAAGTCTAAGCGAGTTTCTCTAGAACTAAAACTGTTACTCTGACCCACCGCTGGGGACGAAAACCGTCCCTATATTTGATAGAGGCATACCCTAGTGTGACAATAGATGCACCAGTCTTAGAAATCTCAGGGATAACGATACCAGGATTACTTTTTGCAGACGACCTAGTAATTTTTTCTAAATCGATTACGGGACTACAGGTGGGACTATAAAGTTTAGAAGAAGTTTGTGATAATAGAAAATTAAAAATAAATACAGACAAGACGAAAATTATGGTTTAAAAAATGGTTGGGTTTTTAGCAAAAATGAACGATGGACGTTCAAACAAAAGACAATTGATATTGTGAAAGAATACACTTACCTAGGAGTTAATATAGACATAAAGAGACAGCAAAACGTAAGGTTCGCTTAGAACGAAATACGGAAATCTGCAATTAAAGTACTCGAAATATCACCTAGACTCACAGACATGATGTTGAGTTCATTAGTTATACCTGTGATTGCACATTGGGCCGAAATTTGGGGAAGCACTAAAAACTCCATTTTTTATCCATTACAAAATGTATATTTAAGAGGTTCTCGGCCTTCCGAGAAGCACTGCAAACTGCGGTGTAAGATGGGAGTTTGGAGAATATTCACTAGATGTAATTTTGAAATTAAGAGCGCTTAAATACTGGTTAGAAATCAAGAACGATTCTAGGAATGAAACTGTGAAACATTATTTCTAAGAAAGTACACAAAGAGGTTGGAGGGGAAAGATAAAAACACTTTTAAGTCTAGACCTCAGTAACATGTGGGACAAAGAATTATACATAGACAATTACAGAGCAGATTTGAATGAAATAAAATTGGCATTACATAATCACGAAATTTATTATAATAAATAGATTAGAAAAACGTTCACTAATAGTTTAGGTAGTAGTTTCAGGTCAATGGGGTAGGAAGCCAAGACAGGCTAAACAAAGCTGCGAGAGCGGGTGGAAACTAAGAAAATCGAGAATTCCATTGAATCATATTTGTCCACTATGCGAAGAATATGAAGACTGGATACATATCTTGTTACAGTGCGTTGCAACTGAACGATCTAGGAAACTTTGACTAGGGGAGGGAAACTTTGGGGATAGACCGCGAGATGTAACGTTAGGTATCGAAGTCATGAGGGATAATCGATCACCGGTAGTGCAACTCCTTGGAAATTTCTTCAATACAGATAGAGGAAAAAGATAAAAAAATTGCTGAGTTAGAAGTAGTGGATGACGATTCTGCCGGCCTTCCTTAATTCTGTTACAGGTCCCTTAATTCTGGTGGATGATGAAATTAAAAAATATTATTGTAAGAAATGAAAAAGGGAAATGAAGAAACGAAAAACTGATTTTTAAATATGTAATGATGTGTAATATGTAAATATGTATAATACTTAGAGATAGAGTATTGTATATTGCGTAATCCTGTATATATGCGTAAATACGTAAGAATATATAAATATCTTCCTTGTCCTGACCGTTGGTTATCCGTGGTACTCAACGGTGCTTCACGAAGACATCAGTAGCCGTAAAATTTTAATTCTATTATATTCATATTTAGGGTAAATTACATAAATTAAACTTTATTTTGTTTCGTTAACATTAGAATATATTGCTAGATCGTACACGATTATGACAAAATGCGGAAGGCGTAACTGGCAAGTTCCTTAAGAGTGAATACCAGGATATTGTAAGCACAGCCCACGGCAACTACAGGGTCAAATCACAGGCGAACGGGTCCTCAGCCCCGCCAAAACTATGCTATATTGTAACCACATTGCAAATAACAAATAAAGCCCTTTTCAATTCAATTCATTATTAATTTCATTTATATCCCTGTGCGACATTGTACACTCGCGAGCAAAAAGATTACCTTATTTGCAAATAAAGCACAAATTATTTTGTTGTTTCAGAAATATTGTCCATAGTTTCAGAAATATTGTTCATGGTTTCAGAAATATTGTCCCTGGACAGAAATATTTATTGCACTCGGAATCGGCGTCCCATTCAGAATTACGTAGGCAAACGGGTGCATATTAGAGAAAATATTTGACCAAGCAAGCTATTAATCTGAAACTTTAGCAGTGCAATGTCTTAAGGCTGATTAGTCTTGAGGTAAAATAACAAGTTACTAGTGATTATAGTTCTATAGTTATATATTGTCAAAGTATGGCACAAACATCGCGCAAAGTGATTTCGGAGCCACTTTGAGGTTAAATTGTGGACCGTATGTTCTTTTATGTGCATTTTTATGTTTTATCTAATTTTCTCATGTTCACTAGCAAAAGTTGATTTATTATGTGAAATTTCAGCATCATAGCTAATCTGGATGAGCTACGAGAGAGCGTGAAACTTTGCAGAATCTTCGCAGCCGAAGAGACGTTGTCAGTAGGACCTCCAAAGAGAAGACTGTGCTGCCTCTAGTATTTGAGATCAGGAGCTAAAACTTCACAGAACGTCCTTTAAAACACATATCTACAGCACACAAAATTTCAGCAAAATTGAAGATGGTCGAGTGTGGGTGATTTTCAAAACTAGACCACTTGACATGGAATGACCCATGTGCAAGATCAACAGTCAGTCCCAAATTAATTTCCTTAATCGGACTTACTGTGTCCAAATCTGCTTAAAATAGTAGTCAATCACTCATTTTCTATAGTCGGACATGATACAAAAAAAAAAAAAATTTCTCTGCCTCTGCTCCGTTACTTTGTACTCTCACTTTAATATACTTGATACTTAAAAATTCTTCACTCACCAGTTTCTCCATCTCATCATTTCCCTTTAAATAAACACCCACACTACCTCCGCGAATCCTTGAAGCGTAGGTCACTGCTTCCACCGTGACGATGTCCGCAACAGCCCTCACGGAGTCGCCCACCGTTATATTCTCTTCATATCCCAAGAGAAAAGCATGGTTTTTACTTGGCCGCTGGCCGGCGCCTGAACGCCTATGCACCAGGGGTCCCGCACTGTGCATATTACACATAATCCTTTACTTTTCCTTAGAAAATTAAACCTTATTCATGAACTAAATAAACAAAGTTTCATAAAGGTTTCTGAAATCAGTTTAATTTGTCACCTTCACAAGCACAAATACGACCGAAACCTTCCGCTACTCTAAATTGTTTCACTGATAAAGTCACTTCATAAGCACTCTTCAGACACGTCTTACCACATCGGAGTCTACAAAGCAACTGTCCACACTGAGCTACTGCAACATGCTGATAAACGCTACATTTTTATCCTCTTGTATTGCTCTGTCTTACTATTGGTACCATGAATAGTAAACATGTAAAATAGTAATCTCTGTAAACATGTAAAAGATAGTATGTTCTCGGCAAAATTAATTCTTGTCGAAAGATTCACCCAAGTAGAGTTCCAGCTTCCAGTACCAGATGGCAGTGAAAGACGGAACGTCGAAATTGCGAAAGTGGTTCCGACCATAGGGTTGCAACCAATGAGCAATGGGTCACAATGATTAACGGGAGCGGAGATCCATGGTCTATTGTTATTGTTATTATTATAACTGAGTCGTCATAACGTTGTATAACAAATTCCTGGAAATACGACGTCGTGACGGCGTCGTTTATTCGACGTCGTCCTTCGACTTGATCTCGACGTTCGAAATACGTCGAAAGTCGGTTCAACGTAGGCGATTTCTGCGCGGGAAAGCATCAAAGAACCAATAGTCTTGAATATTCCATGTTATATACTTACGTAATGTATAAAAAATAAATTATTGTATGTACTATATAAAATGATTTTTCGTGGTATTTATGTAACTCCGAGTAGAGTGAGCTTGGTTCAGTGGGAAGAGCGCTGAGTTGTCTGACGTACAGGATTTTTCATTAAATCTCAACATGGGTGTCTCCCAGATCTACTCCAACTGTTGTAAAATAAGTACCGGTCTATCCTATGGTGAAACCGGCCGGAGTCAGATACTGGCCACATCTCCTCCTATAATAGTAATTGCGAACCTCTACCCATCGTGAGACCCTGGAGCACCTTCCAGGTCTGTTATGGGACAGTTTCACTATGATTCCATAAAATGATTAATGACCGTGTCACTTTTTCTGGCAGTAAATATTTTTATAGTACTTATTTCAATTATGTTTGTGTTTTTGCTCGTTTGTAAACATATTTTGTGTTTATATCATGTTGATGTGTCCTGTTATGTTTATGTTATAATTTGTTATTACTTAATCACTTGACCACGGTGTAAATCCACATCGAAACGTAGTGAGCCATTCACAGAAAATAAAAATATTATTCGTCCATCAAAGGTCGTAAGTTATAAATTATTTACTTATTTAGAGAAGTTATCCATTTGGTTGGGAATTAAATAAGAAAATACAATGGTGTAATTCTCATATGTTTCGTTTTGTTCTGATGTTGATTGATACTAATGATGTCAATAGAGGTTATTCAAAGTAGATTTGCGAAAAAAAGTAGAAAAAAAGCTACAAAATCTGTGAAAAATTCCTTCGTAAAATTGTTGGAAATGCTAAGTTCATACACTCCGAAGAATATACTCAGAAAACATCAGCTGGGTTGAATATGATAGTGAACGTTGGAGTCATGGTCTGTAATTTTTGTCTTTCCAAACGGAGAAAAATTATATCGAATGAATGCAATAGAGATGATTTTAATCAGGAAAGTGAACATGAAATTGTTGCACACGCTAACGTAACTCCAGAACCAATTACTGTGGAAATAACAGAAATGTTACAGGTGAGTTCATCGCTCCCAACAGTATTAGAATTCCATACTTCTGACACAATTCCGTAGTCTCCATCATCACTAGACGATTTATGTTACACGAGATATCGAGGCAATGCCTTTTGTATAGTTTCTACTCCTAAATAATGTTTTATTTGTATTTCTGAAACGTGATTGCATGCATCGCTCGAGTGCGCCTTATTTACTGACAATACAATCTCTTTCCTCTCTCAGTAGACAACCCATACACGGTTTATAATTCCATTAGTACACAATAACTGAATTTTCATTTTTTTTAAAATCAATACTACTGCCCATTTTAATTCACTAACATATTTAAATTAAATTAACAATATAAATTTTGCGATCGTAACGCAACAGAAGTGAAAATGTTTTGTACATGACGTAGCGAGCTCACTAGAGAATTTTGAAAGTTATCTTCATCTCAAATAATGAATTTAATAAAATCTTCAATATCTATGAAGGCATTGTTCTTTTAGTTAATTCTATCTTCCTTGTACCATCAGCAAAATCAGTTAACTTATGGCCCCTATGAACCGTGAGCAACTAGTGGTGCCACTGGGAAAAACCGGTGTCTGAGTACCGCAGTAACCTTTAGTGGAGCGACAGAGTTGGAGTTACAGAATATGCAGCCTATTAACCAGAAGCGCCAAGTGGTACCCCTACTTGATTAACTGGTTGCATGCGCTGGCGCAGCACATATCCTGTCAAGAAAATAACTGATTAAAAATATGACAAAAATTGCATTCCTAAAATTAAAACAATTTCCCTGGAAATTATTTTTTGTTTAAAATTTTGATTAAAATATTTTCCACAAATGAAACAGACCATCGCTGAACCGGAAGTGATTGGTATGCGAGCTGTGACGGACAGGAATGTGGTATCTTACGTCTTGCCGCAAGAAGAATGTGTTAACCTTTCCTCGGATATAAAATGTAATTCAGAAGAGATGAAATATGAGATCTTATTGCTGTATTTATTAATTTTTGTATTAAAAACAAAATAATTATTACTTTGCATTGTATTAAGTTGTACATTCCTTAAATTCTATAATCAATAATTTAACAATTTAAGTTAGTGTATGTAGAACTTGACTTGTTTCAATTTAAACAAACAATGCTGCAAATTTGCAATAAATTATTCGAATATTTAGCTCATTGCCAAGGTATTGGAGAAATAGTTACATAGTTCTAGAAATCTATTTAAAGAATATTGATAATATATAAAGTGATACGATAATTGTGCCACCAGTTGCTCCAAGTCATAGCTGGCCAGAAAAATGAAATTTGTTTATCGTTAATTAACGAAGGTAACATTTTGTTTAACTTTTAATTTAATTTCGAAAACCATTAATGGTTTAGTAAATTCCGTGACATTCATCTTCTGTAATTATTTTTTTGGGATATTGTTCCCACAGTGGGTGGTGCGGTGTGACTGATCAGAAATTACACTTACATCGCAAAATCTGTTATTGTTCAAGACCATTCAGGGGGTCCGTCCTTTCCCGTGAAATGTCGTTAAATGCTCGATATGCTTTTGCCTCGACGAATGACTAGATTCAATACGACACAATATCTCGGTGTGGTTAGAAATTCCCACGCTATGCGTTGTTGAAAGGATGTGAAATTGTGAATTTATAGTCATCGCACATACATCGCAGATATACATAGGCACATAGAAGAACATCGGGTGACGCAGTCGTGGCGGCAAAGATCAGTCTGTTAAGGTCATGTGCGCCCTGACTATGCAATTAAGTTCGCACTCAGATCAGAGATACCAATTCCAAAAGCAAAACAATTCCGTCATTTGTTGGCTTACTCTTCCTCCCCACTTTTTGTTATTTATATAACTTAACTAAGCTATATAATACGTAAAAGAAAAAAATTATAGTACCGTTTGACAATTTCCATGAGAAACGACATTTTGCGGGATAAATGTTCATCCGTTTTAGAAGAAATTGTATTATGTTAGTATTCGTGAAGGGAAACATGGACGTAATGAACGATGATCTTGCATGAGGAACAAATTCTCTTGTCAATACTTAATGAAATACAATAAAGCAAGACAATAAATATTACTTGCGTTGTTGTTTCCCTTTACTACCCAGTCCATCCTTCCTGCACCTGTTGCAATGAAATATTTGTGTGTTTAAATAATTATAGGTTATTTTACAATTTGACTGATTTAGAATTTGAAATATTCATTTATTGTTTAACTGATAACTTTAAGTTCCGTCAAATTTCCAACAACAAACTACTGCTTTAACGATAAACGACATTAACTTTTGGTGTAACAGTAAGGGCAAACGAAGTTCAATTTCAGATTAACTTTGCCCGTCTCTGCTCATGCCTATGGTGGCCTATCTGTTAATGTCTTTTACACTAGCAAAATTAAGTTATATTGACGGTATTAGATGAGCTTTAAATACACATGGTTAGTTTTTGTGGAGTATAGTTTTTTTGAAACTGCGAATGTATTGATATGAATTCAATCGCGAGTCATCCGATATTTTAGCATTCTTAAGATGTTAAAACAAAAGTTATAACAAAAGTTATGTCGGATGTCTTCTTGCCACAACGCTCTATATGAGAGCGCGATCCAGTGTTTTTTCTTAACTATGGTCGGAACGCTCACCATTGTTGCAGCCATGAGACTCGGTTAACGATTCACTCAAAAGGACAACTAATAAACCGGAGGCTCGAATTGGTGATGGGCAACTACTTACTCGTAGAATAGCTTCAGACGTGGGTTGAATGAAAGTGCTCCATTGGTGATTCCAGGATCCGAAACGGGAGCGATGGGATGAAATGAAGAAATTAGTGACGTAATGAATTGGTGGAATGCAGGGGAAAAAGGTTGACTCAACCTGCTTTATCCGTAATGACGAGAGACTTGGTTTACCATTCCGTTCCCATAGATAGTACTCAAGCGCATTAGCCATCACA
>NNCF01126855.1:17831-32985 GCA_002313205.1 Laupala kohalensis | reverse complement strand
TCAAAACATATTATAAACAATACACAGTAGTACTTAAGAAAGTAATAATTAAAGCCAAACAGATGACGAATGACAAATACATAGAGAAATCTACCAACAAAATGAAAGCTATGTGGAATATTGTTAAGCAAACCACTATGCAAGTTACCAATAAACAACAACACATAGAATTAATACAAGACAATAACAAAATAGTTGACCCCATTGAAGTTGCTAATACACTCAACCAGCATTTCACAGGCATAGCCAACCAACTACAAAATAAACAAAACACAACCACATTACAAGCTCTAACACCACCAAATGATATTCATGTAACATCAACAATGTATATCAGGGTAAACGGATGAGGAAGAAGACCTTCAGATAATCAGTAAAATGAAAAACAAAACATCCTTCGGAATTGATGATATACCAGACACAGTCATTAAAAAAATAGCAATGTACATAATCAAACCACTTACTCACTTGTATAACAACTCCTTAACCCAATGTATCTTCTCACAAATTTTTAAAACTGGTATAAAAAAAGCTCTTCACAAAAAAGGAGACAAACATAATGTAACAAACTATAGGCCAGACAAAATAATATTACAAGACTACATGAAACTATAGGCCAATATCACTTCACAGGTTTCTCTAAAATACTAGAAAAACTATTTAATAACAGATTAAAAAGCTTCTTAACATGTAACAAAATTATTACAGACTCCCAACATGGATTTAGAGAAAAAAGATCTACTCAAACTGCTTTATTTGCTATTTCT
The DNA here is from genome assembly GCA_002313205.1 of Laupala kohalensis. NCBI lineage: Eukaryota > Metazoa > Arthropoda > Insecta > Orthoptera > Trigonidiidae > Laupala > Laupala kohalensis. Next base: position 32,218 of record NNCF01126855.1, on the reverse strand, counting down.
CAATGATATTTTAATTGCACTAGAAATCCCTGTTGAACTATTGTTAGATGTCACAAAAGCTTTTGATATAATTAATCATGAAATTCTCCTCAGTAAACTTGAAAATTATGGGATTTGGGGAACAGGATTCAACTGGCTAGTCATATTTATCTGAAAGACAGCAAATAGTACAAGTATCCTACCAGCATTAAAATCAAATAAATCATCACAGGCCTCAGCCCATGCATGTCACTCATGGAATTCCTCAGGGTTCCACCCTGGGACTCATACTATTTCTTCTATATATTAGTGACATCCCATCCATCATCAAAAACCACAAAATTGTACTTTTTGCTGATGATACAAACATCTTATTCCATCCCAAAACTTATTTAACACTACCAAATCCACTATCGCCACCCTAATCCAATGGTTCCAACAAAATAAACTCATAATAAACACTGACAAAACTTGCATAGTTTCCTTCCATAATCCTCATTCATCTAAACAGCACACACCTAATATCAAATAATAATGGTAACAACCTCAACTTTAAACACACAACACAGTTTCAGGACTTACTATACAAGATAACATGAAATGGAAGTGTCACCTAGAAACACTGAATATGAAACTCAGCACAATAAACTATGCCATCAGAGTTCTAACAGCAAATTGCACAACAGATACCCTTCGAACAGTATACTATGCAAATCTCCATTCCATTCTAAAATATGGTATAATATTTTGGGGACAAGCACCAGAAACAAAACAAACTTTTTGTTTACAGNATAAACTTTCTACATGTAAACCATTATTTGAAAAGTTGAAAATACTTCCACTGCCATGCATGTACATTTTTGAAACTTTGTACTTTGTAAAAAAGGATCTACTAGACAAAGGACCACTCTGTAGATTTAATTCCTCTGTTCATGTTCACAACACTAGACAGGTCAGAAATATCCATCTACCACAGATAATATCCACTCTTAGCNTACAGCTATATAATGTGTTACCACTAAACCTTAAAAACATCAATACACTAAACTCATTCAAAACCAAACTCAAACAATTCTTACAACAGAAACTCTACTACAGTGTACAAGAATTCCTTAATGGCAATAACTAATGTATGACTTACAATCTGTTGTAGGTAATCATTGAAACAATGGTGCAGAAGGTGACCAATGATGAAGGAAACTGTCTAACAGCATCAAATTACATTGTTTTACCATAAATATAGACCTCAAAATAAATTTATAAAATAAAAGTAAAATAATAGAATTCCTACCATAGATATCTAAAAACACTAGCCGAAATAAATATTAATATTCTGTATTAGTAGAAAATAATTATATTTTATGTTAATTTCTACTTTGCCTAAGTTGAATATGGTTAAAAATATCTAAATTGATATAATGTTGTAATTCTTATATGTATATTAATGTTTTTGTTGTTAGTTCTATGACTCGCCATACATCTGTTATGATCTATATGGTTTAATAAAATATTATTATTATTAGATAGGTTGGATGGTCTTCCCATCTAAGAAATTTCATTTTCTTTTCTCTCTCAACACAAAAAATTTCAATAGTACAACAAACACTTAAAGAACAACTAAAGTAACAATCCACAGGGTGTTATGAACAAACAGGTAATGAAAGAAGAACCAGATACGTGGTTTGTTAGAAGCTAAAACGGTTGAATTTGCATGCACTCTTGAGAAAGTTCCATGGGACGTTAGAAATAAGTAAGCTAGTAAATAAATTTTCAAGATGAGTCGTGGTTCACGAATTACAAGAATTTGTAGCTTTCACTGATGACATCTGCACTCATGACATTGCCATTTTGTCCACTATCGGAATAGTAACGGACATTACATCAGACGGCCATTTTCCTCAAGTACAGACTTTCTCCTAACTTTATTACGAATCAGGTTTTTACGACATCAAGCGAGTAAAGCACCAATAATTTTACGGATTAGTAGCTCGGTTATCNTGTTGTGCTTCTCTTCCCCCAGAGTGAATCCCGATGCATATCCGTGTTTTTGATTGGCTGCGCCATTTTTTCCGTCAGAGAGCGAATTTTGAAACTCCAAGATACATTGCAAGGGGATTTGTAAATATCTTAAATAATTATAAAACAAAGTCACTTTCATGTATTTCGGCCAGCAAGGCTGTTACGCTTTTTAAAACTCGGGAACCACTTATCCGATTTACGCGGTTCGTTTTTAATTCATAAATGTGTTCTCTGGTAAGGTTTGCGTGTATAATATGTTATCTTAAGTACCACAAGTTATGGGAAACAACGATAATAGACAATGAAGTCGGGGAAAAAAATCAATTTTTGGGGAGAGGTTTTATCATACGTTGCCCAAATGGTTAGAGATAGGGCAAGTATTTGACAGGTGCGAGGTGAAAGCAAACATTCTGGCGGTAAACGAAGACTTCGCGACCGGAGTCAATATAAACTCTGCCGGCGTACGACAGCGACTTAGGTCCGTACGACTGACATTTCCATGAAGGCCACAGCAAGATGGCTGAAACGTTGGCAGTTATGTCTACTGAGACGCAGATGTTCCCAGACAAACAAGTTTAAATATTCTGGTTTTGCCATTTTTGACTATTCTAAAGTATAAAGAAGAGTGTAGCACAACAAAAACACATGAGCGAAGCAGGGCGAGTTGCTAGCAATACTAAAAATTTGTGTAGAAATATATTTGCATTTTTTTGTATAATCTCTATTGGGTAGATTCTTCGTAGCTTGTATGAAGCACTAGTAAAATCCCCAAAATCACAATATTCTTTCGATGGTATGCGCTTATAAAGAAAATATCAATCGTAAACGATATATGTTTTAAGACATGTGACATTTTAAAATTTATTCAATTAACTAGAGAAATTTGATGCACAATAAACAGCGAAACAACATATCTCACTGACTATTGTGCTGCAAAATGCACGTTCCAATTTGAGTCGGCACCCAAAAATGTCAATGTCTAAAAGACAAAGCTCGTCGATCTATTTTTGATTCAACTGTTCGGAGTCGAAACACAATGCTCAATTCTACTTGGGTGTACTTCTCAATAAATCTTAATGTTTTGTTACTTACTACTAATTCTGTATTGACAGTCTATATAAAATAGTACAGCGTGAAAAAATTTTCTACAATAAAACTAATTCACTTTGCTTTCTTTAAAAAGTTTTCATTATTATATTTATTTATTTTATGTCTGTAGGTGAGATTCAAGCCATGAGACCTGCTTTTTCACCTAACTGTAGGGCTTGGGTAAGGGAATTGGGGAGAGATGTTAGGTTTCCAGGGAACTTACGGTACAAATTTTTTTTCCAGCGCCCCCAAAAATGAAATTGGCAGAAAAATTATGTACAGTGGGATTACCCAAGGTGGGCCCACTTATTCCCACCCACTAATTTTTTTGCACACCTTTCAAAAAACAGTTATAGGAAAAACAAATTTTCGATTTTTGTAACGACAGCACCTACATCATTTTTTTAATATATGCACTTGGACTCTCCTAGGTTAGTCCATGTAGCCCACCCAAAAACTTTTTTGCACCCCCCTCAAAACATGATACGGTCCAAACAATCTTAATAACCAAAAAAATTTTCATTTATTCATCAAATATCTTCTGATAAAGTATAACTTAAATCTGCACTTATAGCTTATGCAAGGAATTAGTGCACTGTACAAACCAACAGACATTGAGAAATTGTTTACTCTCTATTTTCTTTAACAAACATTAACCGATTAAGCAAGATTTCCTCTATTTTTCCGGTGGCCACGCATCAGTCCCAAATACATCAGCCTTTTTTCTCTCTGTCTTGGAATCATCGAATGTTTCCGACAAGCTCATTACATCCACATTTGTTTGTGTAAATTAACGGCCAGCAATCTTGAAGAAAAATTAAAATGTTTGTAATTTCCGTTGATAATGAAATAAATGAATTACAGAATACTGGGACAACAACATGGGTTCGAAAACTGTCGATTCTTCCATTTGTTAATTGTATATGTGCCGATGAAGCACGACTAACATTTGAAGACACCGATGTCAGGTATCATCTCTTTGCAATGGATCGATATTCCTATTAATCCTTTGGGCAAATTAATGGACATAAAAATTTGTTAACAACTTATTTTGTTAAATTATTATTCCCCAATCCAGTAAGAGTCCCATTCAAACGCAATATTCATTTATATAATTTCTTTATCAATTGATTCATTATTAATTTAATGCATGGGTATCTGGATACAAGGTCTCTGCAAACAAGGCAAGTTCGAAAATAATGTATTTGCACATTAGTTCACAAATTATAGATCTATGGAATACAATTTATATCAAAATGCGATTATTTTCTAAGTAATTTGTTTGCAATGGATTAATTCAACATTTTATTGATTGGGCAAATGAGTTACCGCATTGGGCAAACAAACTGCACTATCAGTGGGAATTATTAGAACATTATTCACGATCAGTGGTTCTCAACTAGTCATTCATTTTTCTGTGTTTTTTGTAGTGGCCCAAAAACATTAATTGCTCGGGCATAAGTTGGCTAATCATGAGCAATTCAATTGTGCATAATTTGTGACCAATTTCAATTTTTGGGGTGCTGGAAAAAATTTTCCCTAAAATTTTATTTTGCCTTTTTTGAGGGGGGGGGGCAAAAAACGTTTTTGGATAAGTATATACAGGCTAACCTTGGTAATCCAGGTGCATACACTTTTTAAAAAATTCCGTCAGGGTGCTGCCGTAACATACCTGTGAAAATGAAAGAAAATGGAAGAGGATTGTGCTCAAGTGTGGATTTAACTAGGTTTATGACGAAGAAAAAAGTATTCTGAGTTAAGTATTTCTTTTTATTTACAGAATAATCATGTTCAACTTAAAACAGTAGTTACACTTAGTACGATACCAAACCATGCCATAGACAGAACAATTTTTTCTCATTTATTTTTTGTGGGACTTTAAGGGCTCGTCAAAAGCAAGGTCATTAGAGTCCATTTTCTCATATAAATGACATCCATATTTACATGTCTCTGATTAATTTATTTATAAGTCCTTCCCTCATACCTTCATCTTTCTATCTTTTATAATGTTCATTTCAGTGCGCAATTTCTATACAACAAATTTTCTCTTCCAAATATTTGAAATCAGACTTATTTGAGGCGTACAAAAAAGTCTTAAACTATGTCTAAACATGAAGATACAATAATGAGAACAATTGTATTAAAAATGATTATAGAAGGAGTAGATAGAAATCTCTTAAATTGCGGTGAACCTCACCATCAGGTAACAGATTCATTATGTTATGTTAAATGAAAATGGGAGAAAGAAATCTGACAGCTTTTGTAGCACTCACATGATAGAACACTGTAGCAACAATGACGTAAATTACTAGGCCTAGGAATTGCAAAGTAACAATGGTAGAATATGACCATTCATGTTACTGTGCCGACGTGTGAACACCTTCGGTAATAATACATCCACTATTAATAACATATTGTTATATTCATATAAAGAAGCATAGGAGATAATAAAAAAATACAATATAACACAATTCAGTCACTTAAAGATTTTGAAGAAACTGTTTAGGCTTTCACCTTTATCACTATAATAATGGTGTAATTTTTTTTATGGCTTCATATCTGTGCGCCTGACAAAAGTAAAGACTGAAAAAGTTGCTGCAGTGACTTTCTACTTCTTATTATTAGAGATAAAAAGTCTTATTTTTAATTTACATAGGACTGAAGAGTCGTTTCAGTTTCAAGATTTCCGAATTATATTCATATTCTGTGCCACGATGGCTGCACGGTTTAAGAGATTCTCTTAAGTGTCAAGTTTCTATATCCACCTCCATGGGAGTTGCTATTTTGTCATCTTATTATGATATGTAGTTGATTTATATTAAGTAAACTTCTACATAAGATAATGTTGGGTATTATATTTTATTTATATGTGATGGCAATTGTTTACTTCCTATTTAGATATTCTGCCATTTTATAGAAAAGGTTATTCTTAATTTTATGTATTGCATCTGCATGTATAATTAATAGATTTAAATTCAACCAAAATGAGCAAACAAGAATCCTTCACAAAATGTCAATTTAATTAACGATATTTGATGATAATATCAAGCTGTACCAAAACGTTACATGAAATTTATTTATGTATTCAAAACTCATTAATTAAATTGATATTTTGTTAAGAAAAAAGTTATCAGACAATTCTTGAGCTTTTCTTTTTAAGTTGTCTTTTTTTCAAGTTTATCTATCTAGGAGAGGGATAGATAATTTTAATCCTTTATGCGATGGTGTCCCTTCAGTGATGAGTAAGAAGGTTGTATTTTTCTGCACGTCGGGTGTTACATTTGCGTGTCTGAATGCCGTCAGTAGTCAGTCGCGGTAGGACGTGTCTTTGCATCGCAGCGTTAGCGTATGTAGTAACAGTGATGACGCGGGGATTTGTCGATTGCGATGAATGAAATATACGAAGAGTATCGTTGTTCTGCGTGTAAAAATGCGATAAAAACGCAAATTAATTGGTGTAAAGCAAGTAGTTGCGTAAAATTATTTTTTCACCCTGGTTGTGCAGAAAAACACAAGAAACACGATGGAAATGGTGATCTGGTGACGTGCAGTGGTCCTTTTGCTTCTTTCATTATCGCAAAAGAATTTGAAATGAGAGCAACAAGAAAACGAGAAATGAGGAAAGGATATATAGGAGATGTTTTAGTGAAGGTAGTGCCAGTGGTAGGCGATGGAAATGTACCATCGAATGTGGAGGCAAAAATTGACTGGCTAGTAAAAACCATAAGATAAATGAAAGCTGTGATGAAAGAGAAAAGAAACATGTAGAAGTAACTTTAGAAGAATTATTAAGGAAGTGATACAAGAAGAATGCGAAGGCATTAGACAAGAAATGGCGAAATTGAAGAACAGTATACAAAAAGGGGCAGAAGAACCGAAGGAACCAACGAAACTTTCTTCGGAAGTTGTGAAAATGATAAGGAAAGAAAACATTATTGTTGTGAAACCAAAAGTGATTCAAGAAAGTGAAAAAAACTAAAATGCAAGTGAAAGAAAAAGTTGATATCACAAATATGGATGTGGGATCACAAATGTAAAAAAGGGAGGTAATGGTGCCGCTATCCTGGGACGTGAAACTGGAGAAGGGATAAAAAAACGAAAAAATAAAGTACAAGAAAAACTTGGGGATGATTTCCAAGTAGTGGAACCAAAGTAGGTTACACCAAAATTAATGATAATAGATATTGATGAAGAAGAAATAAAAGCAAGTGATGCAGATCTGGTATCTATAATAAAGAAACAAAATACAATGGAAGAAATAAATAAAGATTGTCACATTTAAAGAGTAAAAAGAAATGTAAAACAATGGAAATGTTTCTAAAAACATGAGGAAATCAACAAAGAATGAAGGATCTATAATTATAGAAGTCAATGAGCTTATACAAGAGATAATGCTGAAAAAAGAGAAATTTAATTGGTGTAAATGTAAAGTTTACAATTATGCCAGTGTTAAAAGATGTTTCAAATGTTGTGGATTTTTTCATAGCGCAAGAAACTGTAAGAAGAATGTAATATGCTGCACATGCGCAGGAAACCATGATGTAGCAGACTGTATAGAAGATAAAAAACAGTGTAATGATTGTAAGTAAAAAAAAAATAAATTTAATTTGAATATACATGACAAACATGAAGCCATCAATGTAGAATGTCCGACATACAAGAGATTCCTAAATGAGGAGAATAAAAGAACAAGATGAGAGGATAAAAAGGTAAAAGCATAGCAACAACAGAAGAACAAAAATGTCATTATGCATACAAATGCGCAGAGCCTTATAGGGCATAAAGGTGAAATAGAAAATATGATCATCGAAAAAATTATTCCAGCTGTGCTTGTACTATCAGAGACAAGAGTAACAACAGAAATTGAAGATAATGAAGTGAATTTAAGTGGCTACAATGTAGTTAGATGTGACGGGGGAAAAAGGTATACAGGAGGTGCATTGATATATGTGAGGGAAGACATAGAAAGGGAAGTGTTAATGATAAAGAAGATACCTGAAAACTGTGGGATTATAGAAGTGAAAGTTGATAAAAATGGTTACAATGATGTGATAGGAGCGACATACCACTCATCAAGTGTATCTGATAGTGAATTCATTCAGTTTTTGGAGAAGGTTGTCTCACAGTGAATGCAAAGTGATAGGAGACTTCAATATAGATTGTAAAACTGATTCTTTTTATTCACAGAAACTACTAACTAAAATGCAGAGCTTAGGAATGAAACATTCTAGTAATGCCACCTGTCCATCTGAGCATCTTCGTCTCCATGACCCCCCAGTCGTCGTTCTGCCTCCTTTGTAGCTCGCCAACACTCGGTGCCGAAGAGAGCGACGGGCCGGACAACTGTCCGGTACATCTTTGACTTCAGATAGTCCTTCATCCGACGATCGCAGGTGAATCCTGTTGTCATTCGCCACTTCATCCAGGTCGCTTGTGTCCTGGCATTAACCAACCTCGTCTGTAAGTCGGTCATCGCTGGAGATTGTGGAACCAAGATACTTAAATTTTGTTACTCGTGGCCGATCTTCCCCGTCAACGTTGATGGTCCCAACTTCTCGTGGGTCTGATGTTATGTACTCAGTTTTCCGTTTATTTAGCCGCAGACTATATCGCGCTAGTCGGTCATTCCATTCTTGTGTTAGGCGTTAGAGATCAAACTTGTCCTCCGCAGCCAACACGATATCATCAGCCTTTTTTCATTGTTAATAAAAAATATGATACACCGTGAATCTTACTTCCAACTAGCAGATAGGGGAAAGTAATATCTGCCATATATCCAGGTGATAAAATGTTAAAATAAAGTGGACACCAAATATAAATGTCATGAGGTTTTTAATAACTGTACAGTACGCTGAGGCAAGGCGGGCACAAACATTACAGCTCAATAGAAATAAGAGGGAGGATGTTACAGGACTGTGTTACCGTCTACTAATAATATAGTCATAAGATTACATTTATGAATATACGTTTAACACTCTCCCGTAATCTAGTTACCCACAAAAATTACCAATTTAAATTCTTGCCGCTTGAACGACAATTGTGCTTGCTAGCAGGCAAGGCTTTAGTGAGTACATCAGCAAGCATCTTACTGCCCGGTAGATACAATACAGGCAATTCTTTATTCTTAACATATAATGCTATTTGATGTCAATGTGCTTAGTACAATTCGTAAAAAGAGGATTATAAACTAGTTTACCAGCACTTTGTCATTAAATAGTACTACAGACTCTACAAAAACCTATTTTCTCATCTAAAAGAACTTTTAGAAAAATTGCTTCTTTGCCAGCATGAGCCACGGCAGTATACTCAGCCTCAGCACTGAGTGCTACACATTTTTGTATTTTTGCTTCTCAGGACACTGGCGCATTAGCCAAGAAAAATAAATATCCATTATGTGACCTGCAGTCAGTAGAATTCTGTGCCCAATCAGCATCAACAAAACTAAACAAACATTATCATTTTTAGAATAATGTAAACTATAATCAATAGTGCCTTTAAGATACCTGAGTACCCTTTTAGCAGCACTCCAATGTTTCATGCTGTAATTAGAATTGAATTGACTTAAGTAACTAGCCAAATAAGCTACATCTGGTTTACTGGTGACTGCCAGATACATAATGCTGCCTATGAGAGATTGGTATAGTACATTAGGAGGTTGTTTATCAACAGATGGTTCCTTTAATTTACAATTGGGATCTAAAGGGGTACTAATAGGATTAGCATCTTCCATACCAAACCTCTTCAGAATTTCTAGGATGAACTCCTCTTGCTTAATCACAAGCCCATGTTCAGAGTGATCAAAATCTATACCTAAACCATGTTTATTNCTAAACAATGTTTAATATTTCCTAAATATTTGACACTAAAATTTTCCTTCAAACAATCTTGAAGTTTTAATTTTTCATTGAAATCATTAGAAAATACAACAAAGACATCTACATGTAAACGTATGATAGTGACTGACTTATCATTGATTTAAAAAAATTGATATGCATCAAAATTAGATTTAATAAATTTTAACTTGAATAATACACTTTTGACCTTTTCAAACCAAACTCTTACAGACTGCTTAAACCCATAAATGACTTTCTTTAATAAACATACTTTTTCCTTATTTTCTGGCCCAACAAAGCCCTCTGGCTGGCACATAGACTGTTTCATTCAACTCTCTGTGCAAAAATCTCAATATTATTTAAACATAAAATCTCAATATTATCAAAATATAAAATCTCAATATTATCTAAATATAAAATCTCAATATCCCTGAAACATTACAACTCTAGCTTTCCCATAATATGCAAGTTCATTAACACAAAGAAATACAATAGATGGATAAGAATTTCTTCAAAAAACAAATGCCGTTTGCATTATCTTTCAAAACTTTATAACCAACCACCTGAATTCCATGATTATTTTTGCAAATATAAGACTATTCTTCGAAAAGTAGTCTATGCAGCTAAAGTTATGGAAAAATAGGCAGGTACTAAAATCAAACAACCAGACGAAGGCCTTTTCAAGACACCTTCTGAATGACTTCGAGACTTATTCTGCTTTCATTTGATTAACGCCTTTCTCATTTGTTAAACAGAATGATATTCAACCAGTATGAATGAAAATCGTATGGTTTCTTCATAGGTTATTGTAACTAGTCCATCCTCTGATATATCTATTACTTTTGGAGTCATGGCACTGATGGATTGTCTTCATTTCTTTATCATTTTGTTACTACATTTTCAAGTCACACTATAGAACAAGTATTCTAGACTCATTTCAGGGAGGCAGAACTGGTTCTGCTTTCTCAACTCATTCTTTGATACCAATGGGAAGGCAGAAACATTTGTTTAGTTTTGGACTTTAGCTTCAACTGAACAATTATCAATCTTGTCTTAACTTTTTGTCAATTAGCTCTGCTTCACCTTGATAAGATTTGTGGCATGTAATTCACTCATGCAATGAGCAGAGGGATTTATTCACCACTGTGGCTGAAGTCAAAACCAACATTCGATTGACTGCTTTCTACACAGCCAGTGGAGAAGGTAGGATTTTGACCACATTTCCCCACGAGTTTGATAAAATTGTATCACTTTTTTGGATTTACCTACATATTTTGTTTCTCATGTGACTTTTGTTTCATCCGTCTCATTTATTTATTTATTTATAGTTGACCCGAATAGTTGGTGGATGTACAGAAATGAGTACCTTTTGGCAAGTATCCCCATTTTTGTATACAGGATTGTATATTTCCATTCATACGTTAATGTCATTTCATTTTATTATGAATATATAGAATTAAGAACAAGTATGTATTTTTTTTGTATACATTTCCGGCCAATAATGTCCTGTTTTCATTTTCTGTTTCAAATGTGTAGTAAAATATTTCGCTGTGTTAACTATTCACAAATGTTAATTTTTGCAGAGATAGTATTTTCAGCTAAATACAATGTGAAATGAGGAATAGCGCTACAGTACCTAGAAGGGGGGGGTGTGAATCGGGTACTGCCACGCGCCCTGGCAGCTACTTTAAAAACTAGACTCGGAGTAGTTTGTATTGGTACTTCGTTTGGAACGCTAAAAGCAGTAGCGAGACGTTAGCACGCAAGAGGGCGGTCTGGTATATAGTCTTGTGCTTCAGACATATTCGCCCTATCCTGTTTCCTTAGCCTGGTTTGACGATTTATCCTTTTTTATTAGACTACAATACAACTTGTAAATCAGAGACATTTAAAAATGATCCGATAGCAATGTTGAAAACGTCACGAGCTCCTAAAAAAACATTTCAAATTTTTATGGTCATTATGGTAAATATTACTTTTCTGTTTCTGAAAAAGTGATTGTATCGTCACATAACAGGGTAAGTGTAACTTTAGCATATCCGTTTATGGGAATTTTGTACGAGTTTCAGGTCGCAGAGATAAAACGAATTTATTGTCGTTACCAGCAATCTATGAAAGAAAATTGGGAATTTTGAAATAAAAGACATCTGAATCGAACATCCTATTAACAATGTTCCAGTTTTAACGGAGAAAATGAATTCTTTGGATAACAAATCTATAAATTTGGACAAAATTTTAAAAAGATTAACACTAGAAAACTCGTCAAATGCCATGTATTGAGTTGAAAAACATTGAAACAGTTTCATTTCAGTCATTCACAAATGAACAGGTCGACAAAATGAACGTAACAGGTACAAGATTATGAAGCATACTGTGTGCATTAATAATTGTATTATTAGGAGTACGGTTATATAAAAGATGTAAGCGGCAAGGAACTAATGTTACGGAAAATAGCGAGTCTAAAGGCACCGTTATACATGTAACACCATAACTAAATAGAACTATGCATAAGGTGCAATCGATACCTCTATTTTGAATAGTTCGAACACTAGAATTTAACAATGTTCAAAATGTCTTTCCGTATATTTGTTTAAGAACGTGTTGAGCAATATCAAGTATATATTTAATGTATAAGACTACTTCATAAGGTTTTACTTTGTTTTTCATTAATTTTTGTTTAGTTGTATAGGTAGTAAGTAAAATTCACCACAATGTATTCTGTGGTGTTTTCATGAGTATTGTGAACATTTTAACTATAATTATATTACAGACTTCGAAGATTTTCATATATACTTCTTATAACGGATTTTTAGAGTATTATTTTTGTCAATTCCTGTTACAAAATGTAATCACCAAGTTGAAATAATGTATAAAACAGAAATGGTAAATTTTCATTAACAGCTCAAAATATATATTTATGACGCTTTCAAAGAATGTTATCACATTTTCTAAGTCCAACTTTTCAGAAACATAAAGAAAGAGTGGGGGTTAGTGTCCAGGTAAGAGAAAGGACACATGCCTCGATCTCATTTGTTCGTGATAGCTAGCTAGAGACTTGGTATAATTGGAGACGTGTGAGTTGTTGGAGCACGTAGAACAGCAGCGTGAGAATTGCAGTTAGTCACACGTGGCGTTTATCGGTCGAAAGGGAAGTCGAGCCGGATAAGTAATTAATAATCAAAGTGGATTATTGATGTTATTTAAATTGCATAGGAGCGAAGAGATAATTTTCGGCGCATATCATTTTTGATATTCTTTCATAGTACGCGAAATTAGGAGGAGGACCGCCGAAATAGTACGAAAGTTGAGAACACGTATTATTGTTTGAGAAAGAGCTCCAAGTGATTCCTATGCGGGAAGTGTCTGCCGTGAAACGAATTTCCTCTCCTGCCCACGATGGGTGCTGGTCACACACGAGGTCGAACAGTTATCCCGTAACTCTCCCTCTCATAATGGGTACCTGGCTACACCGGAAGTCTGTCAACAGTTCCGCTTGCCGCTCCTCAGCAATTTCTTCCCACACAGTAATATTCCGACAAGAACTAACCGTTGCTTGTATGACGGTGTTGGCGCAGAAGCGGCCTTATCTTTTGTTATTGACTCCCTCTCAAGACTGCAAATTTAGATACAACTCCTTCCCCTCACACGGGTCAGTAGGTCTGCTCTCAGCTCACCTCACGACATTGGGATATATTCTTAAAAAAGTCTCCTATCCCATCGCAAAATCCTGAGCAATACATCGTAAAACCCATATTAATTCAACATGTGTAGTAGAATCTTTTGAGAAAAACAAAGTCAAATTTCCAGATGTAGAAGAATTTTGATGAGAATTACACATTAATTTAACTTGAGGCACTAATTTCCTTTATCTGTTGTCTTTATGTTTCATAGAATTAGCATATTGATTATTTTTTTCAGTCTTGCATTCTTAAAATATTGTTGCATACATTGCAAAATGCTTCATTGACTGTTTGTTTTTATAACACACTCTCTAATGAACGTTCCATTGATGTCATTCTTGTTTAATCGCCCGTCCTTGAAAGTACACAATTGAAAAACAATTTATAAAAAACTTTTTAAGAATAAAAACGCAATAACATTTCATTTTGGGGGACTTAAATAGGGAATCTTTTCAAGTTTCTTAATGAGAATTTTCTTCTCTTACATAAAAATATTAGAAGATGCATCAAATAATGCACATGTTAAATATATTAAATTTTTTTATTTTTTTAACTTAAAATTTTAAAAACGTCTTTTGCACAGAATTTCATTATATCTTGTGGATACAACTTTCTAACTGATTTGTTTTCAATTTATGATGACAGGCTGTTAATATTTTATGGTGAATTTTCACTATATCACAGAATCTGTTACTGACAATCCACATTGACTGTTTTTCTCAGTATCCATTCCTTCAAAGAAGACACAAAAAGTGATCAACTTCAAATTTATTAACTAAACCAGCAG
>NNCF01126855.1:0-17077 GCA_002313205.1 Laupala kohalensis | reverse complement strand
TGACTTAAATGAGGGAAAATTGGGAAGAAATGTTGTGATGCTGGGAAACCTATGGAACAAACTGACCTTTGTGTGGAGTAGGTGACGGAAACACTAGTTTAAGACCTCACCTAGTTCAGCCGAGCAAGGTTGAAATCCACACACCACTAATAAGCAGTATCTATGGAGCAAAGATACTACAACTAGACCACTGCTGCCGTTATGCAATGTTTAATGTTAAAAAAACTAGAAGCTTTGTTTTGACATAAGATGGGTTTTTCTACTGCTCAAAAATGTCTAAAGAAAAGAAGGATAGAATAAAAAGGAATTAAGATAAACTACAAAAAACTTTTTTTAAATTTTAAATATTAGATCCAAAGTTTTGTCACAAAATTCCTTTATGACTCTTATTTATCACTTTTATTTTCAAAAAATCAAAAACTAACACGTTATTAAAAACTAATTGTATGCAGATTGTAATCATACTGATAGAAAATTATTAAATTTTGTTATCTTCTTGCAGAGCCGCTTTAAGACTAACTGTTATGATTTGTTCACATACTTCTTCAGAGTAGAAACAAAAACAATCAATATGTTGCACTTTCTTGATAGAATTTGTTCCTGGCACAAATGATCTTATTCCTCTCAAAGAATAGGAGTATCCTTGAAAGACTTCAAATCTGGATGATATTTGAATATACTTATCGCTCACAATAAAGATAATCGGATGGAAGCTGAAGAACCTAGTGTAACTAAAAATACTTGGCTGAGTCACAGCTCAGCAACAGACCTCTCATATTATAGTAGCTTAAAAAAAGTATAAAATTTGTCACACGCACAAATTTCTGCAATTTTATACAGAAGTATATTTAAGTATGAGTCAGTGTCCCCCACTAAAACTTAACTTAGAGAAGTGTCTAAAATCAGTCAAAGTATGAACACTGAGCGATATAAAATAATATCTTGATGGCTTAACTCATTTTAAATATTAACCATGTAAAGAATAGACAACCATGTCATCTATTATGTAAAACATCGACATGTAATATATTGGAAAATTTTTGTCCAGAAGAGGGTTTGGGGAATTTAGGTAAAAAAAGGAACTTGTAGGGAAAAAAGGAAACTAGGTAATAAATAAGGGAACTAGGTAATAAATAACTGGTAAACTGCTATGAGAATGTAGAGAATTTAAAGATGTTTAATCAAGTAACAAAAATATATCAAATAAGATCCAAACTTTTGTGGTATTCTTAAGGTAAAGTTCACATCAATATCACGAAGTTATCAATAAAGTAATGTAAGTGTAAAGTATTAAGTGTGACTGCATGTACTACATAATATCATTTTCTTTCATAGATTTGTATTCACAGAGCAATGAGTGGCAGGTGCCGTTGGGAGGGAAGGACAGTCAGACAGGGGTAAATCTTCAAACCGTTAGGAAGGAAGGCATAGGGTAATAAACATTTGCTTTTGGAATGTGGAAGGGCTCGCTAAGCATCCGTTTACAGGAGTGTTAATATGAGGGAATTTCAACTCAAGAATTGGAGAAGAAACATCTGTCCTTCAAATAATTCATTATTATTATGATGACATTGATGCAAATGTAAAAGGTAGGAAGAAGTAGGGATAGAATATTTAACACAGATGGAAATAATCTCTTAAAATTATGCTGTAGCATCGTTTATAAAACCTTAACTGAAATCATGGGCAAAACCTTACGGGTAACTTCACATATCTTAGAACAAATGAAAGTAGTGTAATCGATTAAGGCTTAACGTGCGAGAAAACATTGCACATGCAAGACGATTTCTGAATTGAAAGCAGAGTAGAATCACATCACATGCCAATATGCACTAGATTAAAATAAAATATCCCGGAAAAAGAAGTTCCAAATTATATCACACATAAAAAACCTATGCGTTTTAAATGGACTGAAAGTAAGAAAGATGAACTCATCGAGCATTTTTGCAGCAGCTTCGAAGGTTCCTACACGGTTAGTCCCTCATTCCTAGCTATAGGTAATTATAATGCAGCAGCTGAAGTACTACAAAACGGTCTTTATAAAGCAGATAGAAACATGAGAGTATTGGAAACAAGCAGGACTAGACAGGTTGGTACAACGTTAATCGCGAAAAAGCTTAAATTAAAGCGAAAACGCATTAAAATTCAGTTTGGCATGTGAAGAAGTCTTGCGCCAAAAAAAACATCAAGTTATGGAAACAGTATAAAAAAAACCATATTACAGACCACATTGGCATGACAAGAGGCGCAATTAATTTTAAAACAAAATATAATTAATACAAACAATACCTGCGATATATGGACTGCTATTCGGAAATTAACTCGGAAATAGTACATTATTAACCGTATAGACGCGTTAAGTTGGGAATCCCACATCTACGATCTCCTCAATACTCAAAATACAGTAGTTACTACAACAATTGAAATGGAACTTCAAGTAGCTAAATTAGAAAAGAATATAGAGAGAGATGAAGTAATGTTCCGGATTCAGGAACTAAAAAACAGCAAGGCGACGGCCTCCCACCCGAATTTTTTAAAGTATTAAATCACGAAATTGCTCCGGTACTTTGTGATATATTTAACTACATGTATACAATGGGCGTATTTCCTGTTATGTGGAACACATCAATATTTTTCCAATATATAAAAACAAAGGCAATTTAAATGACACCACTAACAATAGAGGAATTTCACTCATCAGTGTTGTAGTAAAAGTTTTTTTGTAAAATACTGTGTAGAAAAACTACTAACTGTGTAGTAAAATACTGTGTAGAAAAGCAGGATTCAGAACAAATAAGAGCACAATTGACGATATTTTTATTCTTACTTCTCTCGCGGAACGGGCAACAGCCGTTAAAAGAGAAAAACTATATTGAGCTTATGTTGTTTTCGAAAAAGCTTTTGAGACGGTAAATTGGAATATACTTTGGACTACATTAAGAGAAAAGAGCGTAGACTGAATTTAACACTATGTTAAAAACCAATTATAATGTTGAGAGTGCTTGTGTCGGTCTTCATGGTACCGTCACAAATTATAAACTCGCGCTGCTAGCGCCAATGATCTGCCAATCAACAGCGATGCGTGTCGTCACCAGTTGACCGAGTCGATCGATGGCAAATGGTACGCAAGTTCTGGCGGGAAGCGCAGCCTTGTGGTGCCTGAACAATCAATATATGAGGCGTTGTTGTTTACAGATATTTAACTCTTAAGATATGTCACTTTTCTAATGACAGTATAGAAAAATGTCTAAACTAATCTATACAATTTTATAATTTATAAGTTGCCAATATCTTTAAGTATATATGTAGACTGAATCCGTTTTTTACTCTTATTGTAAACTCATGATGGTACACGTGTATTGTTGTGGATGGAATACCACAGAATGAGATGGAGTTTCTTAGCAGATCTCTCATGATTTGTCCATAAAAGACTAACGAGCTATGCTAGAATATTATGTTTGTATCATTGTTAGTTTGTATTATTATGTATGATTTCCTGTTAAAGTAAATTCACATGTTTTTGATAGTAATAGTCTTCTGTTTATGCTATTAGTCCTGAACAAGGTTTCAAATAAATACCCAATATTGGCAAATTATTAACCAAGACTTTACAATTCTATTACAATCATTTCTATTCAATCAGGTTGTTGCCACAATTAACTACAAAAGGTATATTGAAAAACGTGATATCAAGGATGAATGTAGAATGTGTCAACTAGCCCCAGAAACATAAGATCACATTACACCTGGCTGCACAAATGTAGCTCATACTTAATATCTCCATCTTCATAACCTAGCTACAAACATAATGTATGTGTTTCTTGCAATAAACACAGGTCTTTTATTCAGTTTCTATTATGATATCCTAATCCATACTGACAAAACAATCAGTCAACAAACCTGTCATACTCAACATGACTTACAAGACAAATTTGCATTCGTCGTTGCTGTCTCCCACCCAGTAGACAACAATATCAATTAAGATGAACCACAAATTATCTAAATATATACCTCTTGCAACAGAGTACAGTGAAATATACAGGTATCAGGCCCAGAAGAAATAATCGCTAAATAGCACAAATCAGTCTTTTTGGAGTTCAGTTGAACAAACTGTAGTAACATCCTATTGTATTCATAATGATCACTTGATGTTTGGAATAAAATTAGATAAGTCAATTGTTAAAAATGTAGCATTTTAAAAATAATACTTCTGAAGAAAGAAAATGGAAGTTTGAAATTATGCTCTAACAGACAAGCTATGAAGTATTTACTATAGAAATTTATAATTTTTGTGTGGAATTCCTTCTTTTTTAATTAACATATTTTCAGTCAATAAGGATGTAGAATGTCATGTTCAATTGTTCTGTTGTCATGTTAATGTATCTGGATACAATTTGTTTATACTGAAGAGTTCTCCAATCACCTGTAGAAACATTGTTGTAGTATAACAATAAAAATATATAGTGCTCGATTAAAAAAAAGGGTTAAGTTATACTTAATTTTTTTGCATCTTATTAAAACATACATATTTGCAATTTTCCTATATTACAGACTTGTCATGGAAGTTATGAAAATTTCAGTTTGAATCATCAAAAATTATCCTGTCAGTCAAGAGGTAAGTGCAAAGCTCACAGAAGAATACGCTGAGCAATTGTCAATTCGGCAACGTGGCATTACAACATACATAGCATCGTGGCAGGCCAAAGTTCATCTTCGCAAAGTTGCCGACGAGACGACAAAGTTTCTATAAAATAATTTCTATTCAACTTCTCTTTAAGTTTCGATATTTTAGTTTCTTCGTGTGTAAATGAAAATGTTCAATGACATATTTTACGAGAAATTTAGAAACGTTTTTCAAAATTAAAAAAAAACATGTGCAAATATTTTTATATTGAATTTAAAAGCAAATAATTTATATTTAATGAAAACAATGATACTAAAAGAAATTCACGAGTTCGTAATTATACCCCAAGTATTAAAACTTTATTTTAATAAAAATATTGAGTAGGAAACGGGTTTAATATTTTTGCCAAACCTTATTTTCAATTAATATTTATTCATATAGCATCTAGATTTACAACATTATACATTTGGAGAACAATGTTTCCTAAAGAAAAAGGTATATGCTCTATTAATTTAAACTAACAGTTTTCGTAGCAATAAAATAGCAGTTGCATCGTCCAACTTTACTAAACTCCATAAACTCAAATTCCCCCTCTACAGAGTAACAAGAGGCCGTATGATCAGATAAGGTATTTCAAAACCTTTCTTATTATAGTCGTAGATGAAAGAAATAATTTCAACCAGGAATACCTAGAAAGAGAGAGTTTGCGCAAGTGATTTAAACTTTCGCTTTACTTGAACGCAAAGGCTACTTCATTTGAAAGTTAAAGTATACTTTTGAAAAATATTCAAAAACTGTTCCAACTATTTTTTTAAAATATACTGTATTCATAGTGTAATTTGTATATGTTTAATCAGCATTATCGGTAAAGTTTGGTATAGATGCAGTGAAATAATTTCTACTCACATCGCGTACTTTTTCGTTTACTAATGATGAGAATCCAAAGAGTGTGTTTGTCGATATGTCATTTTAATGTTATTTTTAAAGAAGAATAGAAGATTGTGTGCATCTCAGTTTCTCATTGTATTTGGAATCTTCCACCCACACGAACGTCCTTAGTCGCCAATTCACATCCAATGACGGTGAAGAGAAAGAGAGAAGTAGGAACAAAGAAAGAAAACAAGAATCTGTTGTTGTATTTAACAATTTCATTTGAATAAATTTGTGAAAGAGATTTCAGTTTTAGTTATATTTGTTGTAATCTAAGACACATTTTTTGTAATATTAATCTCGGATCACGATTTTATATGCTGCACGATTACAACCAGTGTTATATTGTAGATCATTGTATTATTGGAACATGTAATTTAATAGTTCGAGTGGTTTAATGTGATTTATAACACGAGAAATGAAATTTTGTGTTATTAATTCATATTTTATACAAAAGTTTTCTATATTTATTTAATTTCTTTTGATATATATGAAAAAATAAAAGAATCACAAATTATGTGAAATTACGCTAGACAACACGTGCAGAGAGAGGGAAAGGAAGATAGAGATAAAAAGTAAAACAACGACAGAGAAAAGTGAGAAAGAAAGATAAAGAGAAGAACCTATGGTATTCTTATGAATTAATACATTTCAATTTGATTGGAATCAATAAAAGATTTGTCTTTTTTTATTTATTCATATCTGAAACGAGGTTTTACCAATTCCATACGATATCTTGCAATTATATTCAAATTATGTTTAAAACTATATTTTATCACAGTATTACGCAAACGTTTTTATAGAAAGTCTAATATCTTTCACATTGCCTATGAAGACCTCTCGAGACAACGAATCTCGAAGTGTCGTTTAAATATAGAGAATGGTAAAGTTTATTGAAGTATAGAATATACAGTATATTTTTGTTATTAAAGTCCAAAATGTGTAATAAAAAATATTTATTTAATAGTGGTGTAATTAAACATTTTATCTCGTTACGATTTACCCGCCGCACTGTCTTCCAAATACGAGCGCCATTTCAAATAGACTTACGATTGTTCGAACGAAACTTCCCCTGTAGAAGGGAAAGCAAGAGGAGGGAGGTGTTGCAAACCTAACTGATCCAAAACTGGTCAGAGCGTGGGACTTAGAAAAATAAATGGGCTCTTTTATGCTATCAGTAGTGTACAAACTAGAACATTTTTTGTGATTCGCCCAGTACTCGCAGTACTTTCCTAGGGAAGAAAAGTACTGTACGGTACTTCGCTATAAGGTGCTTAAAAAGTACTACAAATACTTTTGGGTCTCTTAGATGTAGAAGATAAGTTCTGCCTAGTACTTCTTTGTATGATACACAATACTGCCAGTATTCTTGCGGAGGAGAAAAGTACAAGGACACAGCAAAAACTACACACTTCTGCAGGAAAGTACTAAAACGCAGTATTTTAATACTAAGACACAGTGCTTTTATCAGTACTTCCTGTATTACTTTTCCACTCGGGTATTACTAATTAAAACTTGAAAATATGATGTATGTTCTCGATGAACCTCCACTAATATGAAATTATCTATCTGCTATGAAGAATTATAAGACCATAAATTCTACAAAATAAAGATAACTTTTATTCAAGACAAAGCATCGTCATAATATTTTGGCATAAGAAGGGTTTTTCTACTGTTCAAAAATGTAAAAAAAAATTTAAAAAATGAAAAGAATTAACATGAAAAACAGAAAATTTATATTTAATTTTTAATATTAGACCCAAAGTTCTGTCATAAACATTCTTTATAAGTCTTATTTATCACTTTTATTTTCAAAAAATCAAAAACTATTTTAGGAACTATTTGTATGCAATCATACACATAGATAAATATTAAGTTTTGTTATTATCTAGCAGAGTCACTTTAACACTAACTGTTATGATTTGTTCACACAATTCAGAGTAGAAACAAAAATAATCAATATGTTGCACTTTCTTGATAGAATTTTTTCCTCGCACCAATGATCTTATTTCTCTCGAAGTATACGAGTATCATCGAAAGACTTCAAAACTTGATGATGATTTTTGAATATTTTTATTGCTCACACAAAGATAATGAACCAACCAGTTGAGAGCTCAAGAATCTAGTGTAACTTAAAATACTTGGCTGTGTGACAGCTCAGCAAGAGAGCTCCCATATTATAGTAGCTAAAATAAAAATTTAAAATTTTGTCACACACACAAAATTTTGCAATTTCATACTCAAATGTATATAATTATAGGTCAGTGTCCCCTACTAAAACTTAAATTAGAGAAGTGTCTAAAATCAATCGAAGAATGACCACTATGCGATTTAGAGAAATATCTTCATGGCATAACTAATTTTAAATACTGACAATGTAAAGAATCGACAACCATGTCATTTACAATGTAAAACATCGACAATGTAATGTATTGGAAGATCTTAGATTTTTGTCCAGAAGAGGCTTTGGGAACTTTTAGGAAAGAAAAAAGGGAACTAAATAATAAACAACGGACTAGTCCCTTCAAAAGAACCATTTGGAAGCCCTAGAACAGGTAAACAGCAACGAGAATGTAGATAACTATGATTTAAATATGTTTAATCACATACAAGAATATCAAATAAGCTACAACCTTTTGTGGGTATTCTTAAGGTAAAAGTCACAACAATATAAGCAGACTCATATCTATAAAGTTAAGTAAGTATAAAGAACGGAGTGTGTCTGCATGTGCTTCATGTTATCATTTCCTTCCATAGATTTGTATTTACAAAATTTCCCATTGAAACCGTCTCTTGCCTGTTTGAGTACACATGAAATTTATACAACTTTTTTTTTTTTTTTTACAAATTTCACTTCGCAACAATTTCGCTTTTGTGTGAGCATGTGCTATTTGAAAGTACCACTTTTAATAAATGAAGATTTACAAATTTCACATTGGAGAAGTTTCACCCCACTGTGTTTGCTAGAGACGTTACACATCATCTATTTTGTTTTCCTTTCGAAAAAATCACGTCTCACAAATTTCACATTAGAACCGTTTCACAGTGTGTTTAATGTGAAATGTAAGTTAAATTTTTTGAGAAAATGACTTCTTACAAATTTCACATTAAAAAAATTCCAACTTAGTGTGTTACCCCGTGCTTCTTGACAATACCACCTACACTACATGATTTTTCAAAAAATTTACATAGTACAAATTCATCCCAATGGGCAAAAAAATGAGCTCATCAAAAACACAACCAATACTAAATGAATTTTTACTATTTTTTTTTATTGACACAGTTTCTGGACAGTGTGTAATCGAATGTGTCTTGCAAGGTGACTCCTTCCTAAAAATGATTTCTTACAAATTTAACATTAATACTTTTTCTCCTCAGTGTGTCTTGCAAGATGACATTTTCGGAAATATAACTTCTTATATCTTTCACATTCGTACAGTTTCTACACAGTGTGTGTTCTCATGTGCCGCTTGAGAGAACCACCCTCACTAAATGATTTTTCACAAATTTCACATAGGTACGGTTTCTCCCCAGTGTGTATTCTCATGTGCTTCTTGAGAGTACTACCATCACTAAATGATTTTTCACAAATTCTACATTGGTACGGTTTCTCCCCAGTGTGCGTTCTCATGTGCTTCTTGAGAGTACTACCATCACTAAATGATTTTTCACAAATTTCACATTGGTACGGTTTCTCCCCAGTGTGTATTCTCATATGTTTCTTGAGAGTACTACCATCACTAAAAAATTTTTCACAAATTTCACATTGGTACGGTTTCTCCCCAGTGTGTGTTCTCATGTGCTTCTTGAGAGAACCACCTTCACTAAATGATTTTTCACAAACTGCACATTTAAGCTGTTTCAGGCCAGTGTGTATGTTCATATGAGTTGATAAATGGGTTTTTCTAGAAAATGACTTCTTACATACTTCACATTGATACGGTTTCTCCCCAGTGTGTGTTCTCATGTGCCTCTTGAGAGAACAACCTTTACTAAACGATTTTCTACAAATTTTACATTGGTAAGGTTTCTCCCCAGTGTGTGTTCTCATGTGATTCTTGAGAGTACCAGCTTGATTAAATAATTTTTCACAAATTTCACATTGGTACGGTTTCTCCGCAATGTGTGTTCTCATGTGATTCTTGAGAGTACCACCTTGTTTAAATGATTTTTTACAAAATTCACATTTGAACGGTTTCTCCCCAGTGTGTGTTCTCATGTGCTTATTAAGGGAGCCACCTTCACTATATAATTTTTCGCAAATTACACATTGCAACGATTTCAGGCCAGTATGTATTCGTCTTGTAAGATAACTTGTTTGTGAAAATGACTTATTACAAATTTCAAATTGGCACACATTTTCCCCAGTGTGTCTTTGCTTGTGACTCTTGAAATTATCATTGCAACTAAATGATTTTTCACAAAGTTCACATGCAAGCAATTTATTCTCTGTGTGTGTTTGCATGTGCGTGCTGATATACCTTTTTTGAGTAAATGACTTCCTACAAATATAACATTGGTAATGTTTCACCCTAATGTGTGTTTGCATGTGCTGCTTGAGAGTACCACCAACACTAAATGATTTTCCACAAATTATACATTGAAACAATTTCATCCATATGTTTGTTCGCAAGTGCTTAGTAAGATACTTTTTGCTCAAAGATAAGTATTTATTAATTTCACAACGGAACAATTTCTTGCCATGGTGAATTTGCATGTGACTTATCAAATAAAATTTTTCCCGAAATGGTTTTGCACAAATTTTACATTGCGACAGTTTGTCCCCGGCATGTGTTTGCATGAGTACCCTCAGATGAGATACTTGAAAAAATGATTTACGACTATTACTACTTGAATTATTCCCTCCTTTGGAAAAATGGCAGTCCTCTTTCCAAAACAAACCTTGTGCACCCCTTAAATCTGACGGGTCCAAGTGAAATGAATCCCCTTGTACTGAATGTTGAATTTTGCACTGTTTCAGTGTCTTGAATTTAGCAAAATCTGACGAGTTCCTTCCAGTTCTCTCTTCCTTAGTTGTGTCCTTCAAGTCCTCTCTCTCCTCGCAAAGTTTAATTTGTGTTATCGCTGATCCACGAGTTTCATCAATAGCTGCAACAAAACACAGTTACATCTCATATTCAATGTAAATTTAACACACAAAACTGTTACTAATTTGCCTTGTTAGCTAACAATAAACAAATATTATAAATTTTAAATTAAAAATGTTACGACTAGATTCTGGGCTTCTAGTGAGAAAGTGGAGGGTCTCGTGCTCCGAGTTACTTCTGTCGAGAAAAAGACTTTTTCTCTCTTTCGAAAGATCGATTACTTGCAGAACCAGTCTTGAAGAAACAACCTTTTGGTTTTCAGTCTGGAGGTATTCCGCGGCGAAACATTGGCAGACTCGAAGCGTTCGGTCCGCATGCAGGCGGGCAGACAGGAGAGTACGACGTGAAGCGTGCTTATGGCGTGGGACGAAGAACAGGAAAGAGGTCAGCAGTGGTGTATTTGGCCTCATTTAAGATAAGAGATGAGCTCGTACACCGAGCAGAGCATAATTTGCGAGATGCGCCGATACGGGTTGCGGACAACCTCTCCGCTCCCGTGAGACGCTCGTAAATTACTGTCACGTTATTTGCATAATGCGAGAAAAAAAAGGAACCCGGGCTTCTCTAAAGTTCGACAAGTTGGTCGTGGACGGTCGACAATACACTCTGTCCGAGCTGCAGGAGGCGAACAAGCCAAGTCCTCGAATGCAACCTACCCCTCCCACCGAGCGCTGCGCCACCCACCGGATAGCCCTTCGGTGCATCACCCCTCTCCACACCTACTGGACACCACAGCGGCGCCTTCAAGGACGCAAACTACGGTCGCAAAAGCGGCGCATGCACCTCCCGCCCGGCTTTAGCCACCAGCACCCCCAACCCTCGACCGATGTGTGACGATGCGAAATGTCGGCGACCTTTGGCCAGAGCAATGGGTCCCGTTGGGAGGGAAAGACAGTCCAACAAGGTTAAGTCTTCAAACCGCTAGAAAGAAAGGCATGGGGTAATGAACATTTTCTTTTGCAATGTGGCAGGGTTCGCTAAGAAACTGCCTCGATAAAGTTTTCGTGCTTTCCTGGAATAATTATCGGTGATTGGTCTCGCTGAAATGTGGAAAAAAGTAGGAGACGTGAAAATGAACGGATACAAAGCATTTAGTAAATTTTTGATGAGAAAATGTTCAAGAGTTCGACACCCTGGAGGTATTGTAACTCTTTGTAGAATTGAAGGTAACTTTAGGTTCTGCGAAATTACAATTAATTTAAAGATGCAGTTTGTTTGAAATTATATTCTAGGAATTTTGAATTGATAATTGTAATATTGATTAGACATACACAAGGATCGACGTACTACAATATACCTTTTATGATGATTTAGAAAATGTACCGGACCAACTTAAAACTAGGCATCCGTTTGCAGGACTGTCAAAATTACAGAATTACAATTCAAGAATTGAAGAAGAAACATCTATCTCTCAAATAATTGATTACTATGATGATGACATTGATGCAAATGTAATCGGTAGGCAAAGTAAAGATAAAGAATTTCGCAAACATGGAAATAATGTCTTAAATTTATGCTGTAGCATCGTTTAGAAATCTTTAACGGAAATCATGGGCAAATCCTTATGGGTAACTTCACATATCTTAGTACAAATGAAAGTAGTGTAATCGATTAAGGATTAGCGTGCGAGAAAACATTGCACTTGCAAGACGATTTCTGGATTGAATGTAGGGTCGAATCACAACATATGCCAATATGCACTAGATTAAAATAAAATATACCGGAAAAAGAAGTTCCAAATTATAACACAGATAAAAAACCTATGCGTTTCAAAAGGACTGATGGTAAGGATGATGAACTCATCGAGCATTTTTGCAGCAGCTTCGAAGGTTCCTCCTCGGTTATTCCTTCATACCTAGCTATAGGTAATTATAATGCAGCAGCTAAAGTACTACAAAACTGTCTTTAAAAAACAGATAGAAACATGAGAGTATTGGAAACAAGCAGGACAAGACAGGTTGGTGCAACTTTAATCGCGAAAAAGCTTAAATTAAACCTGAAAACACACTAAAATTCTTTGTTTGGCATGTGAAGAAGTCTTGCGTCAAAAATTCATCAAGTTACGGAAACAGTATTAGTAACCAAATACGCATTTCCAGAGGGGGAATCAATAAGAATACAAAATATAATTAATATCGAGACAGCTATACGGAAATTAACTCGCAAATCGTACATTATTAATCATATAGTCGAGTTAAGTTGTGAATCCCACTTCTAATATCTCCTCAATACTCAAAATATAGTAGTTACTACAACAATTGAAATGCAACTTCAAGTAGTTGAATTAGAAAAGAATATAGAGATAGATAAAGCAATGTTCCCGATTAAGGAACTAAATACGACGGTCTCCCACCCGAAATTTTTTAAGTATTAAACCACAAACTTCTTCTGGTACATTGTGATATCTTTAACTACATGTATACAATGAGCGTATTCTCTCTTATCCGGAACACATCAATTATTTTTCTAATATACATAAACAAATGCAATGTAAATGACACCACTAACTATAGAGGAATTTCACTCATCAGAGTTGTAATAAACGTTTTTTGTAAAATACTGCGTAATAGGCTGAAAAGATGGGTTGAGAATGAAGAAAAACTACCAATTTTACAAGCAGGATACACAACAAATAATAGACAATAGACTATATTTTTATTCTAATTACTCTTACATTAAGAGAAAAGGGTGCATTGAAAATTTAACACTATGTTAAAAACCAATTATAATGCTGAGAGTGCTTGTGTCCGTCTATATGGCACCGTCACAAATTAGAAACTCGCGCTGGCAGCGCGAATGATCTAACATTCGACAGCGATGCGTGTAGTCACCAGTTGACCGAGTCGATCGATGGCAAATGGTACGCAAGTTCTGGCGGGAAGCGCAGCCTCGTGGTGCCAGAATAATCAATATATGAGGGATTGTTGTTCACAGATATTTAACTCCTAAGATATGTCACTTTTCTAATGACAGTATAGAAAAATGTCTGAACTAATCTATACTATTTTATAATTTATAAGTTGCCAATAACTTTAAGTTTATAAGTAGACAGAATGCGTTTTTTACTCTCATTGTAAATTCATGATGGTACACGTGTATTGTTGTGGAAGGAATACCACAGAAAGAGATGGAGTCTTTTTAGCAGATCTCCCATGATGTCTATAATAGACTAACGAGGTATGCTAGAATATTATGTTTGTATTATTATGTATGATTTTCTGTTTAAGTAATTTCATTTTTTTATAGTAGTCTTCTATTAGTCCTGAACAAGGTTTCAAATAAATACCCAACATTGGCAAGTTATAACCCAGACCTCACAATTCTATTACAATCACTTCTATTCAATCAGGTTGTTGATACAAAGAACTACAAAAGGTATATTGAAAAACAAGATATCGCAGATGAATATAGAATATATCAACTAGCTTCAGAAGCAAAAGATCACATTATAAATTCTTTTACACTGTAAATGAATTTATTGATTTTATTAAAAATTAAATCCGTCTTGTACTTTATCTTGCAACTGCTGTAGTACTTTTTAGATAACTTATATGCATTTTTAGAAAAAACTATTTTCTTGCATGATTATGACTCATATTAATTTATTTTTTTGTGTATTCAACTTCGGCACGGTTGTGTACATTAATTCTGTAGCCCTATCCTGGCCCGGGTTTTTCTCCGTTTTCCTTCGGGTAGAGGCGGATTTCTTATACAGGTTTTCTAGACTTTGTCTAGGTGCGTGTTTATGGTAACAATATATCGTGAATTTAGTGTTATTTCAATTCTTATGATGTTTAAACACTATACTCTAAATAATCGACAGTTCGATAATAATTTGTACATGTAAATATTCGCGTTAAAGTAGAAACATATTGACATTTTATTAGTATTATAACTCGTAGCTAACTTTTTATCTTTTCTAGGAATTTTTGAATCCGCCTTTGCCTTAGGACCCTTGCTCGGAATTGATGGGAAGATTCCTTGCTTGCTTCTGGAGGGTAAATTACATTATTTTCCTCTACTAGGTCATACGATGTTTGTCCTGTTTTTTTACAATAAATTTATTATTATTATTACCTGGCTGAACCAATGTAGCTCATACAGAATATCTCCATCTCCACAAACCAGCTACAAACTGATTTGTGTGTTTCTTGCTATAAAAACACGTCTTTCACCAGAAAATAGAAATTATACTATTATGACTATAGACCCCCTCCTACAATGGAGAATGATACATTCAGCTTCTATTATGATATCTTAATCCATACCGATAAAACAATCACAGTCAACAAACCTGACGTACTCCACATGACTTAGAAGACAAATCTGCATTTCTTGTTGCTGTCTCCCACCCAGTAGACCACAATATCAATTAAGATAAATCAAAAAAATTATCTAAATATATACGTCTTGCAACAGAGTACACGGAAATATACAGGCATCAGTCCCAAAAGAAATAATGACTAAATAGCACAAATCAGTCTATTTGGAGACGTGTAGAATTGTGTGCATTGAATGATTAGCACAATAAGAGATTGGGTATGCTGTAATTGTGTCAGTATGTTCCCGATGAGTAACTTTCAAAAAAATTAATCTGTATCACCATCATTTTTAAGTCGACAATATTGTAAAAAAAAATCCAAAGATTGTGATGCCAGGTATGTAGGTCAAAGTCTGGGTAAATAACTAGAATACAGGTGCACAAAAATACTTAAATTTAGTTGAACAAGGTGTAGTAACATCTTATTGTATTCATATTGATCACTTTTGGAATAATATTAGATAAATAAGACAATTATTGAAAATGAAGCATTTCAAAAATTATACTTATGAAAAACCCAAATGGAAGTTTGAATTTATGCACTAACATATAAACTATTTAGTATTTACTATAGAAATTTATAATTTTTTTGTGGAATTCCTTCTTTTTTTTTCATATATTTTCAATCAATTAGTATGTTCAATGTCACATTGAATGGTTCTCATTTCATGTTAATTTATCTGCATACAATTTGTTTATACGTGAAGACTACTCCAATCACCAGTAGAAACATTGGTAGTAGTAAAACAACAAAAATATATAGTGTGATAAAAAATAGGGTTACGTTATACTTTATTTTATGGCATTGTATTAAAACGTACATATTTGCAACTTTACTATATTACAGACTAGTCATGCAACTTATGGAAATTGTTTCATGCAAGTTTGAATCATCAAAAAATATCCTATTGTCAGTCAAGAGATAAGTGCAAAGCTCAGAGAAGAAGAGGAGCAAACTAAACGAGTTGAAACAAAAATGTTTGCAATCTTTCACTAAACAATAATATTTGACAATTCATTGCAACTGAAAATCATTTATTTGTTCTTAGTGGCGAATTTTGATAACTAACGAATGTTGCACAATACTGGAAGACCAGATCTTTAAATTTTTAGTAGTTACTTCAAAATTATTCAAAAATTCTTCTGGAACTACTAGCGTAAGTTGAATTATATTAATAAACTAAATTATTAGAAATGTTAAGTAATAGTGCTGAAATAAAAATTAAATTTGCAAATAATTAAAAATTATTAGTCCTTAAATTAATTGCAAATACTCAAAAATAAATAAATAAATAAATTCTTAGTTCTGAATNAATTTAATTCAACCAACACTGTCTAGCTATTTGTAAAAAATTGGTCTAGCTATTGGTACCATAAAAACAGAAAAATCTAAGACATAAGGTGCCATACAGATTTTTTCAGATTAACATATTAAACTGTGAAAACAAAATAAATAACTTTATATATAGGTACTTAACAAGGTGCTATTTTACACACTAACAATAATAAAAATATACTTTAGATATATCCAAAT
Source organism: Laupala kohalensis (assembly GCA_002313205.1). Lineage (NCBI taxonomy): Eukaryota > Metazoa > Arthropoda > Insecta > Orthoptera > Trigonidiidae > Laupala > Laupala kohalensis. The sequence continues at coordinate 560 of NNCF01126855.1, read as the reverse complement.
GTTGGAATCATTTGGACACCCCACACAAACTCTAGAATACTCAGAGATACCATTCACAAGTCAAAAAGTAGGAATATTTTATGACAAAATTGTTACCAAAACAAAAAATAAAAAGAACTCACCTGAATTCTCATTGCAACCTTGTACTTGTATAGAGTTGATACTTTGAGAAACAATTCTCTCTTCTGATAGTTTCATTCTAGTTTGAGTAAGTGATGCAAGTACATCTGACATCTCTTTGCGAACATCAACAATAGTAGAATCATCTGGAAGTTGTTTTTCTCTTTGCTCTNTCAGACTCTCACACAACTTCTCTTCTTTAATGTCATGCTCAGAAATATCACAGATGGCCTCGAATTTTACTTCCAAGTTAGATGATCTTTCAACAAAACCGTCCTTAGAACAATCTTCGCAGACCTTTTTGACTAATGATACATTTTGATTAATCTGTATGTCAATAGTTGGTTCACAGACAACTAAAGATTTTCCATCTATATTAGCTGACAACACATCACACAAAACCTTAACATTTCCATCAAATGGGATATTGTCAGTGTTAT